>VZQC01006173.1:1285510-1366389 GCA_009823505.1 Rhizomys pruinosus | reverse complement strand
AAAAAAAAAAAAAAAAAAAATGAAAACACAAAACAAAGAAACAAACAAACAAACAAATAAATAAATAAATAAATCTTCAGGGGCTGGAGAGATGGCTCAGAGGTTAAGAGCACTGACTGCTCTTACAGAAGACCTGGGTTCAATTCCCAGCACCCACAAGGCAACTAGGAATGGTCCTTAAGCCGGGTATGTTAGCATACGCCTTTAATCCTAGCACTCAGGAGGGAGAGGCAGGCAGATCTCTGTGAGTTCACGGCCAGCCTGGTCTATAGAGTGAGTTGTAGGCCACCTGAGGCTATAGGAAGGTCATGTCTCAAAAAAGACACAAAGCAAATAAATAAATAAATAAATAAATAAATAAATAAATAAATAAATAAATAAATCTTTTTCAATAAATCCATAAATAGGATCCTGGCTGTCACCCTACTGTAGGTTGTTTTCTTTTGGTCAGGTTTTGTTATGTTCTCTTTTGTATTTCTCTCTCTCTCTCTCTCTCTCTCTCTCTTCTTTTTCTTTTGTTTTCACATACTCAGCTCTGAATGAATAAAGGAACTCATTCTGAATCAATCTACACAAAATCCTCTCTAATGGGATTAAGTGGGTGGAGCCTCAGACATCCAATCAAATGGCAGATGGTGTTTGGGAGGTATGGTTACAAAGGGGAGGTATAGGTGGAAAAGTATATATAAGGTTCAGAGAAGGGAGAGCCCACAGAGTGCTGGGGCCTGTCATCCTTGGCTGCTCTGCTCAGATTCAGGGAGCTGACTTCCACAGCCAGAACTGGGAACTAACTTCAACTCCACCAAGACACTGCATCTGATTCAGGTACCTTAGATATAGGATGGCACGAGAAATTCTGACTTCTGGCTCACAAGAATTATTGGGGGGCATTGGTTTTGACAGTAAATACAGTTTGGAATTAATCTGAAATAGGAGTGTTTTCAGCAATAAGTAACTTGCTAAACAATGACCCCCATTTCATAGTTTCCCTTTACACTTTCCCAGGCAGGTTCAATACAATGAAAAGAGATATGGGGAGGTTGGACATGTAAAATTTCTACTTCCTGTTTTAGAGGGACTTGAAGGTGATTCATGGTGCATCCTTGGCTCATGGTGGGCTTAGGACAGACTCTCAAGTGTTGATAGAGCAGTAATCTGAAAATATTTTCTTTCCACAGGATAGTTTTGAGAAAGGATATTCACCAAGATGAGCTTCCAGGCCCCACCCACACTCCTGGAGCTGGCAAGGCAGAGGCTGCTGAGGGATGAGGCCTTGGCCATCTCTGCTCTTCAGTGCCTTCCCAAGGAGCTCGTCCCACCTTTGTTTATGGAAGCCTTCATGGGCAGAAAAATGAAGGTGCTGAGTGAGATGGTGGAAGCCTGGCCCTTCTCCTGCCTCCCTGTGGGGGCCCTGATGGAGACACCTGACCTGGTGACCTTGAAGGCTGTGTTAGATGGAGTAGATAAATTGATGACACAAAAGGTTCACCGAAGGTAAGCAAGGATTAAGTACTACGGAATGGAGGATGCTGGGGTGCAGGGAAGAGTCACTGTGGTTGGGAGAAGGGACTCAGAGGTGTATCAGAGATTTCTGATAGCCTCATCTGGGAGCATTGCATTAACACGAGTTGATCTGTAATGGGAAACCACTCTCCAGTATGGAAGAGATTTGTGAGGAGTAGCCTCAGTGGAATGGGCCTGTGCCTCCCCTCCCCTCCCCCACAGGGGCTAAATTGGGACCAAGTAGATGTCAAGAGGGAAGGGAGGCAGAGGTCTATGGATGCATTTCAGGCAATAAGCCCTTGTCTAGCATCCACGAAGTCCTATGTTGAATACTCAACACTGAAGGACATAAAGACTTATAAGACAGAGAGCAGCACAAGAAAAGCTGGCATTTGAGATGAAGAATAAAAAAGGACTAGGTGCTGGGTCTCATTTTGTTCTGAGACTTCCTTCTGTTTTACTCACAGAAGCTGGAAACTTCAAGTAATGGATTTGAGGAATGTGCAGCACAGATTCTGGAACACGTGGGCTGGAAAGGAGGATGCTGGTTGTTCAGCAAGTGTTGTGAGCAAGAAGCGAATTGTGCAGGACCTTCCAAATTATGACCTGCGAAGACGTGTCAAAGTGGTGGCTGACCTTTCCATCACGGTCCATCCCAGTGAATATCAAACATACTTTTTGCAGTGGGCAGAACAGAGAAAAAGTTCCCTGCAGCTGTGCTGTCTGAAGATGCACATTTGTGCCTTGCCTCTAGATAGTACTCAGAAGGTACTGAGAATTGTCCACTCAGAATATATAGAAGAATTGGACCTGCATTCAGAGTGGAGTCTGTCTACCTTGGCACAATTTTCCCCATGCTTGCACCAGATGAGGAATCTTCGCAAACTCTTCATAGCACCAATAGGCCATACTAAATTTAAGGTGGATAATTCTTGCACACACTTACAGAAGTGTGTCACCAAGTTTATTTCTCAGGTCTCAAAACTTAACAGGCTCCAGCATCTCTACATGAATGGTTTATGCTTCTGCAGTCACCACGTGACACACTTGTTCAGGTAAGTAAGGATGGAGAGCTGGTCTATAGATCAGAGAAAACCATCTCTTTAAATGAAAGATTAGTAGGCACCTATGTTGCCAGCTGCATTTGAATGGACAGTGAGGTAGCCCTTAGAATAATTGAGCATAACAATATCTAAGCATGGTTGTGCTTCCATTTTAACCAAATCATCATTTCACATAATTGTGAGGCAGAGGGTTGAACTGGTGGAGGTAATGTGTAGGATAGATGTCTCTATGTAAAGGTAAGCAGTAATGAGGGTGTGGTATGGTTCCTTGGTGGATTCCTGTCCAATCTAACGGACAGCAAATAGGAATGACAGGAAGACACTGAAGCAGGAAGGACTCACACCTGCACAGTTTACCAGGTGATCTCTGTGCTCAGCATCTGTTTGAAAAGACACCATTCTGCCTATCATTTCTCAATTATGAAGCACAGGTTTTAGCCCAGGAACAGGCACCCAGGGTTAAGGTGAGGGGCAGGGTAAAGCACTGTGTATATGGGTAGAATTTGTCTTATGGAGACAAGGGACCAGTGAATTCTGCTGGAGATTTCTTTCATGGTGTCAAATTTTCCTGAGTTGTTCCATCCCATGTGTGCTCTCCTGGGCTGATGTGGCCAGCACTGGTTTTCTGCTTGACAGTGAGGCTAGGAGATTCAGAGCAAGGAGATTCTGAGCTGGATGGTGTCTTGCTTTCTATTGGTATGGTAAAAAGAGTGACCAAAACTAACTTGTGGATAAAGGGTTTATTTGGCTTACAGCTCCCAGTCCATTAAGGGATGGCAAAACAGGAACTCAGGACAGCCCAGACCAAGGAGGAGCACTGTTTCCTGGCTGAGCTCTGGCCCATGCTCAACCTGCTTCTGATACAACACAGGACCATCTTCCCAGGGCTGGCATCCTGCACTGTGGCCTGGGTCCTCTCCAATTTCTCAACAACCAAGAAAATGATGGCCACAGTGCTATCCATGGAGGAAATTGGTCACTTGAGGTTCCCTCCACTCAGGTGTGTCCACTTGACAACTGAAGCTCTGCAGCACAGTTGGGAACATGACACTGGCTAGAAACATGAGACTTGAGTGTAGAGACTGTAATATACAACATCCTGGGTAATGATCTCTGTCGTGGTCAGACTGTCCTTGGAACCTGGGGTCCTCTCTACCTCCATGTCAGGCAGACATTACTTTCCACCACCATTTGCCATAATGAACCCTTTCTTCTCTCCCTAGGTGTCTGAAGACCCCTTTGAAGACCTTCTCCATCTCTCACTGCCTTCTTTCCCAATGTGACTGGAATTCCCTGAGCCAGTATCAGAGCCTCCATCAGCTCAAGTGTCTGAGCATGAGAAGTGTGGTTTTCTTTGATGTCTTTCCCATGGATCTGAGAGTTTTTCTGGAGCGTGTTGCAGACACCCTGCAGACCCTGGAACTGGAGCAGTGTAGGATGCAGGACTCTCAGCTCAGTGCCCTCCTGCCTGCCCTCAGCCAATGCTCCCAGCTAAGGACAGTAAATTTCTATGACAATGACATCTCCAGGTCTGTCCTGGAGGGTCTTCTCCACCACACAGCCAACCTCAACCAGTTGACCCTGGAACGGTACCCTGCCCCTCTGGAGTGCTTTAATAACATGGGTCACATCCTCCCAGAGAGGTTTGCACTAATTTGTTCTCAGCTCATGAATTCACTGAGATCCTTAAGGGAGCCAAAGACTGTCTCCTTTGCTACCCAAAGGTGCCTTAACTGTTATTCACGTTCTGTCTATGATGGGGATACCAATATTTGTCTCTGTTGGCAGTAAATAGGGAAATGTTACTTCTGGATACTGAGAATTGAGAGCCCAGCCACAGGCCTGACATCAAGGGGACCCAGGGCACATGGCTTCAGACCCTGTCCAATGTGTTGGGAGCAGTGATGAAAAGGGATCGGATTACAATGCTGAGGTGGACATGAAGAACTTCAGCACCACAGGACATGCAAATTTCAATTCTGAATTTCTACATGTGGATTGTTAAGTCAGAAAAGGAAGTACACATTTCTCAGTGTTGGTCCTGGAAGTACTGGTTAGAGGATCTACCTCAGACTGGTTCCTGTAAAACAATGTTTGTCCCCAGGGTTTTGTATTTTCAGCCTTTGGGGTATTCCTCAGTCATCAACCTATTCAGCTGGTTTCCAGGTTCAAGGTCAGGATAATCTATGACTTTAGCAGGAGAAGAGAGAAGCTCAACTGGGGTGTCTCCTCCAACAGACTGGCATGTGGGAATGTCTGAGGATTTTTCTGACTGTTGGGTGATGTGGCAGCATTGTGAGTGCTGCTACCCAGAGCATGTAAGCCTGGGTTTTATCAGAAAGCAGCTGAGCACAGGCTAGTTGACACTCCACAGTGTCCTTCATGGTCTGTGCTTTGGATTCTGCCGAGTCCTGCCCTGGCTCCCTCCATGATGAAATCTAAGCTGTAAGTGAAATAAATCCTTTCCTCCCCCACATGCTTCTGGTTAGTGATTTGTCCTCGTTACAGAATCCACACTGCCTGCACCTCAGTAGTGTTTCTTTCCTGCCTGTTGCCCTCTGACCTCCATACAAGGGCCTTGATATGAACACACATACACATCCATAGGCCCAAACACACAAATTAAACCCATAAGGCTGTGGATCAAACTTGGGTCCTTGGCAAGAGCAGTTGGGAGCTCTTGACTGGTGAGACATCTCTCCAGCCTGAGAGAGCTGCTGTGTTTAAAGCATGCTCTACTGACAGCAACCAACACTTAAGAAGTGGAAGCAGGAGGAGGACTGAGGTCAGACTGAACTACATCACAAATTCCAGTGATTTTATGAAGAAACAGAGATCAGCGATGATGCTGATGTTCTAACTCAAGAAATTCAGAGGGGACCTGGCCTACCGGTGGCAGCAATATGAGAAAGCACAGCAGGAGTACTCCACTATCTCTGAAAAGTTGTCACCTACCAATTTTCCCATAAAAAGAGATGTCCAGGAAGGCCAAGCTCCCCTGGCTCACCTGGGGAGACACATGGAAGCACTGGAGATTGCTACAAACTTGGAAAATAAAGCAGCCAACACAGACTATTTAACTACAAAATAAACACATAAATAACCAATCTGAGACTGCCAGGAGCCAAGTCACCTCATGGAAAATTACTAGCTTGCTTAACTCAGGAATTTATGGGCATGATGAGCATTGCGGTCAATGAAGGAACATCTGGTACTTTCAGATAAATCCCCCACTCCAAACTGTGGTGACTCACTTCCCACCAATGGATTTTTCCACCTACTTGCCTTTATAAACCTGTGCAAAATAAAGACTATGGAGCTTTATCAGAACATTGTATTGCACTTGTTCTTTGTGTCCTCTGTCCCCCATTCTTTCGCCCCCTCCTCAGGTCTGCGTTGGTGACCCCACAGGCTGGGGCACCTGGCACCCAACATGGCCCTTGAGGAATGGGGATTTGATTGAATGTCGCTACGCAGAAAGAGGCCTTGTCACATCTGGATCACCGAGCTTTTCTTCGCAAAGAGTGATCCACACGGAGATCACCACAGAGTCACCCGCCTGTGAGACTGATCCATAAAGGTAGGGAATAGCGACACAAAAATAGGACAGACATTAGACAAACATGATTTGTTTTTAAAGGGTCTCAAGGAGTCCCTCAGGATGTGAGGAATTAGGGTTAAGAAAAAAGATCTTAAATTCTTTGATTTCATTTCTGATGTTTGCCCTTGGTTTCCTCAAGAAGGAACCATTGATGAACAAAGATGGACTGGAATAGGTGACTGTTTACAAGATTTTTATAAAACCTTCGGTCCAGAAAAGGTCCCTGTCCAGGCTTATTGGAGCCTCATGCCTTGCTATGCAAAGCCAACCAGCCTGCTGGCCTCAACCTCCCCCACCCTTAACCACAGATGGGGGACCAACAGACCAAGCAAGAGAGGAAAAAATAATACTGAATATCCGAGAGAGAATCAATAACTTCCTTCCCCAACTACATTATCACCCTCTTGCCCTACCAAAACCACAAGGTATAGATATTGATCCCAAGACTGATGAAATTCTTAAAGCCACTTATTCTGCTCTTAACCTGACTAACCCCTCAATGGCTAGCGACTGCTGGCTGTGTCTCCCCCTAGGACCTTCCTGACCCTTGGTCATATGCTTACTCAATGACTCCCACGTTCCTTATTCTGAGAACAACTGCGGTCTATCAGTACCTTTCAAGGTGCTTCCCATTGGTTTTAACACATCTGCATGTTTCATTAGCCCTTTCAAGAATAACTCTTTTGATGTCAACTTTGGCGCTGTCTCCTTTGGTAACTGTAGCTCCTATGTCAACATTTCCACACCTGTCTGCCTAGGACAGGGCAAGGTCTTTGTATGTGGAGAAAAACATAGCCTATTCCCGTCTTCCTGTCAATTGGTCCGGAATATACACTCTGGCAATGATTCTGCCAGATATAGATATTCTCTTGGGAGATCAACCAATCCCTCTACTTAGCTTTGACACCTTCATCCCCCGACACAAAAGAGCAGTCCAATTTATCCCACTCTTGGTAGGACTTGGAATATCTGAGGCATTGGCCACTAGCTCCGCGGGGATCGAGGTTGCTTTAAATACCTATAGTAAATTATCTCAACAACTAATAGATGATGTCAACATGGTTTACCAGACTATCAGTGATTTACAAGATCACTTAGACTCCTTGGCAGAAGTAGTTCTGCAAAACAGGCGTGGTCTTGACTTGGTAACTGCAGACAAGGGAGGCATTTGTTTAGTCTTACAGGAAAAGTGCTGCTTTTACGCCAACAAATCTGGAGTGGTTTGAGGTCGAATTCGTGAACATCAACAAGAACTAGAAAAAAGAAGAAGGGAACTCTTTGAAAACCCCATGTGGTCTGCTTGGAATGGATTTCTGCATATCTACTCTCTTTCTTTGGTCCCGTGCTTGGACTGCTCATATTGGTGTCACTGGGCCCCTTCCTTTTAAATAGACTAATAAGATTTGTTAAACAGCAAATTGACTCCTTGGCATCTAAACCCCTACAAGTTCATTATCATAGGCTTGATTTGGCTGGCAGAGGCCTAGCAGAACCTTATGATGACATAGCCCTTTTGGAAACTGCATGACCACTTAGAGGGTTGCACGCCTGCCCATTCACGGTATGGCGAGGGGACCTGCATGGGATGCGTGGCAAAGCACTGCAAGGAGAGGACCTAGTTGTCCATTTCTGAGTTTCCTGTGAAGCAAACCTGATTGCACAGAGATTGGTGTCATTTCTTTCCCTTTCTTTGATCAAGACATTGCAGAAGCAACCTGTGTGAATTGATAAGAGGGATTATCCTCTCCTCCCCAAAAAGATGATTTGTAAATTAATTGGGAGGATCAGGTCACTACTTCCCCCCACTGGTTAATGCCCACTCATCCTCTTGAGGAAAATAATCATGTCTTCACCTCCGGCCATGCTATTGCCTTATTAAAACTATAAAAAGGGGAGGAGATGCCAGGAACCAAGTCACCTCATGGAAAATTACTAGCTTGCTTAACTCAGGAATTTATGGGTGTGATGAGCAGTGCAGTCACTGAAGAAACATCTGGTACTTTCAGATACACCCCCCTCTCTGAACTGTGGTGACTCACTTCCCACCAACAGATTTTCCCACCCGCTTACCTTTTTAAACCCTGAGCAACATAAAGACTATGGAGCTTGTAATTATGGAGCAGAACATTGTATTGCTCTCATTCTTTGTGTCCTCTGTCCCCCATTCTTTTGCCTCCTCCTCAGGTCTGTGTTGATGACCCCTTGGGCCGGGGCACCTGAGACTGGAAATAGCTCAGATGTAGACAGCATGTATAGCATGTAGTAGGTCTGGATTCATTCCCCACTTGTACAAACATACAATAGTAAAATAACAACAAACATATTTCCAGAAGGGCTGGAAAGATAGATATCTCACTTGTTAACAACAAATGTTGCTTTTCTAGAGGACCCAGGTTCAGTTGCCAGCAACATATCAACTAACCACCTTCTACAATTATATTTCCAAGGGATCTGACACCTTCTAACCTTCTAACAATGGGAATTGCATAACATGGGTGCCCTTACACACATGAAGGCAATACACACATAAACATAAAATAAAAAAATTAGAGAAAGATACAAGACATGTATGGCAGAAGGTATGAACTGGGGTGGGGAACAGGGAGAGGAGAGTATGTCTAAATTGGACTGAAAGATAATGTTTGAAATACACAAAACATCAATAAAAGTATTAACAAATAAAAAAAATAAATTATTTCTAATCTAAAACACATTTCCATGCTAATTGGGTAATCTTCATACACCATGTACATTTACAAATATTTCATTATTGCACAGACCTATAATCCAAGAACTAGGGGGGTGATTCAAAAGGATCAGGAATTCTGGAACATTCTTAGCTATATTGAATTTCTGGCCATTTGGCTATAAGAGATTCTTCTAACACAGAAAACAAAACACTTCTGAAAACCAGTGATATCATATTCCTGTGATCTCCCCATTCATCAAGTGGAGGTTGGGGGATGGTAAGTTTGGGTCTTGTCTCAGAAATGTGGAAAGGCCAAGGACAGTGTGAGTACATAGTGAGACTCTTTCCCTACAAACTGCCCATGCCAGTGTGGCAGGCACATCCGTGACCCCAGAACTCAGCAGAGGCAGGAAGCTCACTACAAGTATGAGAACAGTAATGTCTACATAGCAAGATCTTGTCTGAAAATATATACATATGAGCACTAAAATTAATAGATGGTACCTAAGCAGTTACACAAAAGAGACACCTGGTTTCTTGTGCATCTTTGTCTTTCCACGCTTTTTATTTACAAAGCACTTACACTCTTTCATTTTTTCATGATGCTGGAGATGAAAGTCAGGACACATAGGCAAGCTAGGCAGCTGCTCAAACACTGAACCAAACCACCAGGCCTGAGCTGAACCACAAGGCCTAACAACTGCATGTGTTCTTTTCACTGGGTGTACTCCTGGGGACTGAGCCCAGGACATCAAATATTATTTTATTTTTTAGCTAGATGTATGAAAGTGTGTATGAGTTTGGGATTATATACTTGAGTGCAGTACCCACAGAGGCCTGAAGAGGTGCTCAGAACAACCTGGAGTTAGAGTTAGAGGCAGATGTTAACCACCTGGCATGGGTATTGGGAACTAGCTTGCTCATCCATAAAAGAAATGCCATCTAAACTGCTGAGCATTCTTTCTAGCCCTAAGGTATTTTGGTACAGCATCTTACATTATACCCAGGATGGCCTGGAACTCCACATGTAGTTCAGCCTTACCTACAACTCTGTCATCCCCCTTCACCATATGTCCAGGGGTAGATGGAATTACAAGACTGAACCACCATACACAGCTTTCATTTGAGGTGGATCTTGCTATGCAAGATCTTCTCTAACTCAATCTAGAATAGACTGGCTGCACAGTGCTGTCTTCTGCCTCATCCTTTCTAGTGAGCCACACACATGAATCCTACCGAGCCTTAGATGTTTCCACGAGGAGAGAGCAGGAATATTGTTTGCCAGGTTGGGCAGCCTGCTAGCCTTGGGGACTGCCTGAGAGTGTGCTGGGTGGTGGTGTCTCCTTCTAGTCTCTGTGAACATATGTGAGTGAACTTAGCAGAGCACTATGGCTGCAGGAAGCAAGCAGTTGCTCAGCCACCAGGACTCTAGGCATCTCCTTTTGTTAGGTGCTAAATCCCTCATAGACAGGCAAGTTCACTGAGGAATAATAAAGAGGGTCACTTCCATCTTCCTCTTGTTCTCTGGCAGGAAGGCCATTTTATTTTTTATTTATTTACTTTTTTTTGTCTTTTTTTGTCTTTTTGACATATGGCCTCTCTATAGTCCCAGCTGGCCTGAAACTCACTAGGGAGACCAGGCTGGCCTGCCTCTGTTTCCCAAGTGCTACGATTAAAAGCATGCACCACTACCCCCAGCTTAAAGATAGTGCTTAGCTGCCATATGGGTGCTGGGAATCGAATCCAGGTCCTCTGCAAGAACAGTCAGGGCTCTTAACTGCTGAGCCATCTCTCTAGCACAGGAAGGCTTATTTCAACTCCAACAAAGTCCCTTCAACTGACCTCTTTAGAGTCAAATAGTTCTGGAAATCTCAGCTTAGATTTGTGACCTATTAGCCTTCTCTTGATGTTTAAGTTGACCAATCCAAAATTAGGGGAGAAAAAAACACTGAAACTCTTAAGACTCATGTTCTCCCTGGGACACAGTGGAGTCTCAGTTTCTGGTTCCTCTCAACTTTTTTTTCTGTCTTTTTGGCAGAGGTTCTCTCTGTAGCTCCAGTGGTCCTACCTCACTATGTAGACCAGGCTGGCCTCTAAGTCAGAGAGATCCTCTGTCTCCCAAGTGCTGGGCTTAAAAGCATGTACCACCATGCCCAGGGAGACATTGTTTTTGGTTTGGGTTTTGGTTCTGGTTTTTCATTTTTGGGGGGGAGGGTCTTTTTGAGACAGGGTCTCCCTTTAGTCCTAGCTGGCCTGAAGCTCATTATGTAGACCAGGCTGACCTTGAACTCACAGAGATCCACCTGCCTTGGCCTCCCGAGTGCTGGGATGAAAGGCATGTGCCAGCCAGCATGCTTGGCCTAAGATGGTTCTTAGCAGCCACGTGGGTTCTTGGAATCAAGCCCCATCTCTGCAGCCCCAAGACATTGTTTTTTTTATGTTCAATGAAGCTTTTGCATTCATCTTGGATGTCTTTTTTTTTATTAATTTAGTTTTTATTGATGCTTTGTGCATTTCATACATTTTTTCCAATTCAGTTCAGGCTTATTTCCCTTTCCCTCCCCCCCCACCCCCACCCCATCCCAGATCATGCATTCTGCCATAACTGTCCTGCATCTTTCTCTCAGTTTTTTTTTCATTTTTAGCTATAAGTGATAATCCATGAGTACAAGCATCCTTCATGCAAAACCTATCTGCAGGCTGTTGTGCCCAAACCCCTACAGCCCCACCATCCAGTGGGGGGTGACAGGATGTCTTTTATTTTTATGTTAGCTTGTGATTTCACTTTTTTTTTTTTTTTGGTCTTTTTGAGACAAGGGTCTCTCTGTAGCCCCAGCTGTCCTGGAACTCACTCTGTAGGCCAGGCTGGCCTTGAACTCACAAAGATCCACCTGTCTCTGCCTCCAGAGTGCTAGGATTAAAGGCGTGCACCACCACGCCTGGCTTTTTTTTTTTTTGGCATGATTTCATTTTCGAAAACTATTTTAGACAAGGCCTTGCTCTGTTGCCATTGCTAGTTATTCAAGCCCATCCTGGGATTGAAGCCGTGTGCCCCACACCCAGCCTCAATATTTGAATACCACAAACAGTTGTCTGAATTCCTTTAACATTTCCTTGGACCTCTTATATGACAAAGGGCTGAAGATGCTGACTGGGTTTCAAGGTTTCCAGAGAAACAAGCCATTTAGGAAGACCCATGAATGAGAAGGAAAAGCTGCAGGTGCCCCACTATGTCCCAGGGTTGCAGTCCTTCCCCAAGCTGCTTGCTCTTTACACCCACGAGCCACAGTTCCTGCCTTGTGGGCTTTCAGATGTCTATCACCTCATTGCTGGGGTCTGATGTCAAGATATTCTCTGGCTTTGAGTTCCAGCTTGATTGATGCTAGTTGTGTGAGACACCATTTGACTAGGTAGCTCAGGCTAGACTCAAATTACTGGACTCTTCCTCCTTCTGCTCCTGATTGCTAATCTAAGTCTATGCACCACCCTGTCTCGGTTTTCATATTTTCCACAGTTATTTTTAGGGTATTTTTCTCTGTTCCTCTTTGTCTATCTGTCTCTCTCCCTTACTCTGTGAATTTATATGGAGGACATAGATGTGCAATATGTATTGCTTCTCTGATTTACATTTGGGTCCCAGTGTTTGAACTCACATAGGAATGGTGGGAAGGGCCCACTACATGCAGAGGCATCTCACTGTCCCCTCAGCTCCTATTGTTTCTCCTTCTTCTTCTTCTTCTTCTTCTTCTTCTTCTTCTTCTTCTTCTTCTTCTTCTTCTTTAATCTTTTTAGAGACTGGACTGGGTCTCTGTTTTGCCCCCCTTTTATAGCACATTTTAAGAATATTTTTTACTTATTTTTATTTTATATGTTTGAGTGTATTGATTGAATGTGTATAAGGACTCCTATGTCATGCAATGCCTGAAGAAGTCAGAAGAGGGTGTTTGAGTCCCAGGAACTGAAGTTAAGGACAGCTGCCATCAGACATGTGAGTGCTAGGAATTGACATGTAAGTGCTGGGAACTGAACTTGGTTCTCCTGCAAGAGCAACAGTGTTTTTACCACTGGCTCATCTCTCCAGCCCTATACTTTAGCCCCTTTTAGAACTCACTATGTGCTCAGTCCCATACAGATCTACATGCCTCTGCCTCCTCGGCTAGGACTAAAGGCGTGCACCACCACGCCCAGCAGCTCCAACTCTTGATTTCATCTTCTCTGGACATTATGCTGTTCTGATCGTTTCTGAACACAGTCTGTCTTCTGAGGAGTCAAGGGTACATCTTGTTCAAAGCCCTGTTTGCTTTTTGTTTTGTTTTGTTTTGTTTTCAGTCATTTAGAAAAAGTTCTTATAAAGCTCAGGCTGTCCTCAAGATTGCTGTGTGGTGCAACAGGACTTTGAACTGATCCTTCTGCGTCTAACCCTTGAGTTCTGAGATGACAGGAATACCCCGCCATGTCTGCTGCATTCAGTGCTGAAGACTGAACTTCCTCAATTTCTAGGCAGCACTCTACAACTAAGCTTCATCCCAGTAACACCACCATAATCTTAATGGACTCAAACCATCCTGCCTTTTCAGCACCTTGTCCTGACCAGCGGGACGTTCAACGGAGGTCGACAGCCTGGAGGAGAGAATGAAGGGACAAGAGACACAAAGAATGGACAGCAAGACAGGATTTCTGATCAAGCTGACAAATTTTTATTTTTCTCAGGCTAGCATTTATAATGGTAAAAGCAGGATATTGGAAGGAAGGATCTTTAGATCTCAGGGCAGCAAGTGTGCTGGAGAAGGAAGGATGTTGGGGTGAAAATGTTAGCAATAAGTAAAAGGAGGAAATGTTGCTTAGCAACTTAACCACATGATGTATATCTAAGTTGCTTATCTAGCCAACTGCGACCCACTTGCTATGATCTAGCCAACTGTGACATATTTGCTGTGGTTACACTATGTGTTTATTGTCTATTTCTAGTTGAATCTATATTAGCTGGCTCCCAGCATCTCCTCCTTTCTTATTACGAATTGGCAAGACCAAAGGGACGGGGATAGAGGCCTAATCCTCAGTTTCCAATTTGGGCATTGTGCTGAAGAAGGTCCATCCCTAGACTTGGCTAGTTGAAGAATCTTCCAGCCTCCCCGGGTGTCGTTCTCCTGAGGAGAGGGCAAAATTTTACAACACCACGAGGAACCCAGAACAGGCTGTTTTTTTTTGTTTTGTTTTGTTTTGGATGTTTTTTTGCCTTTCCTTTGCAGTACTTTGTCTCATATTCCCTTTGGTGCCTTTTCATACTCAGCGGGCCTCTGGGGGAGCCGCGCTGGTAATTATCTTGTCCATGGACAAGGATGGTCCTTTTGGGGCTGAGTGGAGATGGGTTGGCTTGGTGTAGCCTCGTCATCTTCTTTGAGATTGAACCTGTGATAGTGGATTTGAATAGATTTGGTGGCCAAGGAATCTATTTGTTGTTTGATGAAGCTTGTCAAGCGACTGATGGCCAACGGACCAAAGGAAACAAGTAAGATCAATCCTACAAGGGAGCCTAAGAGGGAGGGTAGCAAGGTAGTAAGCCATGGTGAAGTTGGGATCCAATTTTTAAACCAATGTTCATCTTTTTCTCTTTCTCTTTTTATTTTTTCTATGCCCTCTCTGACCCTATTCATACTATCTCTAAGTACTCCTTATCAGCATTTTTATCAGCATAAAAGCAGCACTCCCCTTTGAGGGCGGCACACAGCCCTCCTTATTGTAGGAAGAGCAGGTCTAGTCCTCTACGATTTTGGAGGACGACCTCAGCCAGGGAAGAGATAGAGTCAGTGAGATTGGAGATCCCTTTTTGTAAGTCTTGGATATTTTGATCTCTTGTAGCACTGAGCTCCTGATAGCGGGAGTTAGAAACGACCAGAGAGGAAATGCCTGTGCCCACACCCACAGCTCCAAGGCCAAGCAAAACAGCAAGGGTAACACAAGTTATAGGTTCATGGTGGGAGCGGCTAAGAGAGAAAGAGATGTCAGATGACTGGTCTCATAGGTGAAAAAATTCTTGAGGGCGATAGTAGATTAATCATGGGATGATCTGAACAAGGACACAAAACCCTTTGTTTTGTAGGATGGGGTTATATACACATGGAATTAAGCCATCTAGGCATGCCCACCAGGTGTCATTAGTGGGGATAATATAAGTATGAGAGTTGTCAGAATGAATGGTTTTGTTACAGAGATGTATATAACTCGAGGGGACAGTGGTCTTGGTAGGCATAATGCAGAGTCCTTTTCCTACCACTTGAGACAACATAAGACCTTCCCAATTAGATGTCCTCCAGCGACAAAGGTCAGAGATGTTGGATACAGAGTATGTCCCAGTGACAGCTACACCTTCATAGAAGGGGGGGGGAGGGTGATAACACAACCAGAATTCAGCAGTGAGGCTGGGGTCTGTGATATTGAGAGTTAGGTAGGTTTGATTTACTAGGGTAAGAATGAGGTCCTTGGAGCTCACCTGTTCATGGGGGAGTTTGTGGTTGAAAGATTGAGAAATAGTGAGGTAGGATTCTTTTGAGTGGTCTTGGTTTTTCGTGGGGAGTGAGGTCTATGTCTTCCTCCCAATGCGGTGTTAGGTCCCAAAGCAATGGGAGATCCTGAATAGAGGGCCTCTTTAAGGAGTTTTATAGTGAAAGTAATTCCTGTGTCTGTACCATGTTGGTATAGTCATAGCCCCCCAGGTGAAGCCCTTGGTCCAGTCTGTTTTTGCCTTTCCAAACTCAGTAAAGGTAATGTTAAGGGGGAGGCACCATCCCTGAGTTGTTGAATCTTGAGCTTTGCATACAGCCTCGGTATTAAGAGTGTCAGTGGAGGGTTTAAACCCACGTTTAAACCTTGATATAGTCCCAGGAGGAGGAAGGGTTCCAATAGGCCGCTCCTGTGGTCTCACAGCTCCAAGACGCACAATAATAGTCTAACTTGTCGCCGCACTTGTTGAGAAGTGTGGGAGGGCAATGGGGCCCCAGACAGACATAAAAATCTGTGGCCTGTGAGATCTCCTGAGCCCAGCGGCAGGAAGAGGGGGAGACAGGTAGGAACTGGGTGTCTTGGCGAGCTGATTGTTGATCCTTTGGTCCTGCTGTCTTTGGTTTGATTGGCCTCTGTGGCTGTGAGGTTGGAGTTATCCTCCCAGCTGGGATTAAAGGTGTGGTCTTTGGCTTGATTAGATCTAGTGGCTGTGGGGGCGGAGTTATCCTCCCAGCCGGTATTAAAGGCACGCTTGTGTGACTCTTGAGATTTGAGATCTCCTGAGCCCAGCGGCAGGTGCCGGGGCGCGGGCTGAAGAGCCACCCCCCCCCCCCCCGCCAATGGGATTAGAGAAGAATCTGAAGGAGGCAAGCCCAAAGCACGCCTTCAACACAGTAAAGAGGCATTTAGACCTCACATTGGAATACAGGCAGGGAAGCCCATATGCCAGGATCAACTAAGAAGAAGAGACAATACTGGAAAGTGGCAGGATAATCCACCAAGCGTTACTCAACCCTATGGACGACCCCCCTGCAGTGGGATTCCCGCGGGGATGCCTCAGGACACAGACATCAGAAACACCATTGGAAGCATTAAAACTTAAAGACTACAATATCATAAAGGAACAAAATTAAAGAACAAAGGAAAGAGAATGAGACCGAGAGAGAGAGGATGACAAGCTCCGGAAGGAGTAGAAACACTGAAAAAAAAAAGATCCCATGCTGAAAAAGAAAAAGAAAACCAACCAGCAAACAAAAGAGCTACAAAAAGGGATCGAGAAGCCCAAAAAGAAATAGAAACACTAAACAGGAAATCAGAAGAGGAAAGGAAAAGGAATCATACCACTCATCCATTCAAGCAGGAAAGGAGAAAAAAAAGCCTCAGAAAGCAGAATGGAGGAAGCAGAACAAACGCAATATAACCTGGAAGATAAACACAGAAAACTAAAAACCTCAAGGTGAAGATTATGAAAAATTTAAAAATACACAAAAACAGACACACCAGGAGCTGTGGGACACTATGAAAAAAGATCAAACCCTGCAGATATGAATAGAGGAGGAGAGAACTCCCAAGAGAAGGTATTGATCAGATCTTCAACGAATAATAGATGAAAACTTCCCCCAAACTAAAAAGGACAAACCAATACCAATACAAGAACTGCACAACACGAACTCCAAACAACAAGCAAGAAAAGAAATTCTCCACGCCAAATCATAGTTTAAAATGCGACAAACCCAAAACAAAGAAAAAAATTGGCGTAAACCGCGACAAGAGAAAACAACAAGTGACCTATAAAGGGGAAACCTATACAAATATAACAACAGGACTTCTCATGCAAATGATGAAGTAGAGACCTGGAGCACAAAGGCATTATCCCAGTGTTGAGGGACAATGGATGCCAGCCAGGTACGATACCGCACAAAATGTCAATCATAGGGAAGGAGAGAGGAAAATCTTCCATGACATAAACATTTGAAAGATACCAGTCCGAAAAACCAACCTTCAGAGAATACTTTGAAGCATTCAAGAACAAAGAAAGGAGCAGAAACCAACCCCAGGCACCTAAAGGAACATCAATAAAAGCATAAATGCAGAAGTAGAAACCTAAAATCACAACGCGCAGATAATAAAGGCAAAGGAAGCAACACAAACTACTCAGTCATATCCTAAATATTAATGGACTACTTTCCCCAATCAAAAGGCAAGACTGGGAACTGGATTAGGAAACAGAATCCATCGATATGCCCTGTCTACAAGAAACCACATCTTACCCTTCAAGGACAGGACACCATTGAAGTGAAGGGATAAAAAAAATATTCCAAGCAACATGGTACCAAAAAGCAAAGCAGTGTTGCTATTTTAATATCGAGATATAAAATAGACTTCAAGTAAAAGAGAATCAGAAGAGACAATAGAAGGCCATTACATTTTTCAAAGGAACAATTCCACCAAGCAAGATTTCACAATTAGAAACATACATGCCCCCAAATTACTGGTGCACCAAACTTTTATAAAGCCAATTCTCCAGACCACAAAGTCACAGGACTCTAACCCAGCACCCATCATAATGGGAGATTTTACATACCCCACTGATCCTTTGGATAGGTCAACAGACATAAAAATAAAACATGAGAGACCATCCGAACTGAACCGGATGATCCAGGCATGACCTATCCAATTCATTACAGAGACCACTTCATAACGGACCATCTCAAACCACTCTGGACACAACGAACTCTCCATCAAAATATATATCTCTCTCAACTAATTGAAAGTCAACACACCTGGTAATCTACTCGGAGACATACTCGGCACTCTTTTTTTTTTTTTTTAATTCTATTGTTAGAGAATTTCATGCATTAGTCATTGTACAAACAGAGCCAGCATAGGGAAAGCAGAATGATGGAACTAGCTCTCACGCGAAACTATCGTCAAACTGTTTCTCAGCCATCCATGTCAAACAGTGAATTTGAACCTGAGCTCACTCAAGCAGCTCAGGCGTACCGCTTCCTGCCTACCAGACCATAACCAACAAGACACTCTTGAATAATAATATAGGGTCAAGGAAGAGATAAAGAAGAAATAAAAACATTCCGAACTAATGAAAGACAAACAACACAAAAAACTTATGTGAAACCTTAAAAGCAGCCTAAGAGGAGATTTTAGCCCTGGTGCCTACATTAGAAAACACGAAGAGCACAAGTGAATATCTAACACTGCAGCTAGCTAAAAGCACTGAGAGGCAACAACAGAGAACCCTAAACACGCAGACAAGAGAAAAGCAAATAACAAACATCAGAGCAGAAATCAAGGAAATAGAAAAAAGAAAACAATACAAAAAATATCAATGAAGCACAACAGGTGGTTATTTGAAAGAATAAACAGATAGCCACGAACCTCTAGCCCAGTTAACAAAAAGGAAAGAAGGAAAACTCCAATCAATCCAATCTGTGATGAAAGGGAAATTCACAACGGACCAAAAAATCAAGAACTATATGGAAAGGGAATATTACAAGACCTTACCTATCTACAAGTTTGAAAATCTAGAAGAAAGGAACAGGTGGAGAGACTGAAATCCTGGATCACCAAGCTTGGCCAAGAGGAGACAAGCAGCTTAAACAGACCCATAACATATGTAGAAATAGAGGATGTAGTAAGAAGCCTCCCAACTAAAAATAGCCCAGCCCCGACGGTTTCACAGCAGAATTCTAAAAACCATTTAAAAAGACCTACAACCATGATTACCGAAATTGTTTAGAAGTATAATACAATAAGGGAATTCTCCCCAAATTCCTTCTACGAAGCTAACATTCACTATCTATTACCAAAACCAGGGCAAAGATCCAATAAAAAGGAGAAGTAAGACCCCCATCTCCCTCATGAACACAGATGCCAAAATTCTACACACGAAAATGGCAAATCACTACAGAACCACACATCAAGAAGATTCATCCATCATGACCCAGTTGGATTATACCAGAGAGCAGGATGGTTGCAACATTGCGAAAATCAAAAACACATCATCAAACATATAAATGTAAATCAAAGACAAAAAAACCACACCCTCGCTCAAGTGATGCTGAAAAAGCCGTTGACAAAATCCACATCCCTTCAGGCGTAAAGTCCCTAGAAGGAATTGGATTGGGAGGGATCTTCCTTCAATGGAATCAAAGCCATATACAGGAAACCCCAGCCATTCATCCGAAATGGGGAAATGACAGAACATTCCCTTGAAAGGTAGCAACCCGGCAAGGTTGCCCCTATCACCACTCTCTTCAACATAGTGCTTGAAACACTTGCTAGAGCATAAAAGGCAAGAAAAGGATATTAAGGAGTACTAATTGGAAAAGAAGGAGTGCAAACTATCCCATTTGCTGAAAAGAGATTGATTACTAAGAAGAATGCCAAAAACCCACCAAAACCGCCTATAACGTGTAACAGCGTTCGCAGAACATAAGTGCATGGGGATATAAAATGTAACCTTAAAAAATCAATGGCCCTTTCGGTTTTACACCAACAAAAACAACGAGAAGAGAATTCAAAGAGACGCTCTCCACTCACAATAGCCGAAAACAATAAGATACCTAGGAAAACAAACCTAACCAAAGAGTACCAAAGACCTCTACAACAAAAATTGTGAAACCTTTAAGAAAGAAATTGAAGAGACCCAGAAGATGGAAAAACCTCCCATGCTCAATGATTGGGAAAATAACATGTAAAAAATGTCCATTTTACCAAACGTCTTGTATAGATTTAATGCAATCCCAATCAAAATCCCACAAGATTTTCTTCACAAGGCGTATGAAAAAAGTCAGTTAAATTCATTGGGAAAAAAAAGGACCCCGAATAGCCATAAATCAATCCCGAGTGAAAAGACTACACAGGAGTCTCTATACAAGATTTTCAACATCCTACGGGCTATAGTCATAAAAAAAAAAACAAGCCTGTACTGGCACAAAAACAGACCTGTTGAACCAATGGAAAAAAACCGAAGATCCAAACTGAAGCACATACAATTTCAGCCATTACATCTCATGATTTGACAAGGGGCCAAGAAACACACAATGTATAAAAGCAAGCATCTTCAGCAATGGTGTTGGCAAAACTGGATCACACTTTAGAAGAATGAAGTTAAACACCACCTCTCACCCTGTAAAATCAACTCCAGATGGTTAAAGACACTCACTGAACAAACTAAGTAAGAAGAAAAAAAAAAAAAGTTGACAGCAACTACAAGACATAGGCGAGGAAAAAAAAAGACTTCCTAAATCAGACGCAGCACTAAGAATTAAGGTCGACACAAGAAAAGTGGGACCTCATCAAAACTCAAAAGCTCTGTACATCAAAAGAAAACAACAAGAGGAAGAAGAAATCCACAGAATGGGAGGAAACCTCAGCAGATACACGCAGACAAGCATTGATTTCCAATGAATATATACACTCAAAAACAAGAAAAAAGAAACAATGACCCGCCAATAGATGAACAAAGATACGAAACAGGAGACGTCACAGAGGAGGAATTAGAGATGTCCCTGGAGAACCAAAGACCTCATAACTGCTCTCAACATACTACTAATATAGGAAATGCAAATGAAAACCACGATTAAAAGAGATCATCTTATACTCCGTAAGATTGCTGGAGCAAGAGAACAAAGAAACCAGTGCGGAGAGGTGTGGGGAAGGGAACACTCATCCTCTGCTGGTGGGGAATTACACTTGTACAGCCACCTAATGGAAGCATGTGGAGAACCCTTGGAAGACTTTGGAATGAACTTGCCACCCGACACAGCATACCACTCCATGGCAGTACCCACTAAGACTCATACCCACCACAGAGGATACATGCACGGCCTGTTTGTTGCAGTCTCTTTCACAATGCAAGGAGCTGGAACTAATCTAATGCCCCTCAACCTGACGAGTGATAAGAAATGTGGGACATCGTACACAATTGGAATTCCTATGCAGCAGTAAAGAAAAACGACATCACAGAGCTTTGTGCAGGAAAATGGCTGGAGCTAGAGGACACATCTGAGTGAAGTTACACAATCCCAGAAAAACAAACATGCATGGTACATCATCTGTGGAGCTATGCCCAAAATACACCGATTCCCCTTGGCTTTGGCTGAGCAGTTGGAAGTGATGCATACTGGAACACACAACAAACAGAAGACGGCATCAAAGAACGACTGAAACGAGTGAACTCTGCAAAAACAGTCCACTTCCCCATGGAAGATGAGAATATGGAAGAGAAAAAAGATGAAAGCATGTTGGCGAAATGCATGAGCTCTGATGGTTTGGGGGTGGGGGAAGGTGGGGGACATGGTGTCTGAATTTGATTAAAAAAATTTTTTTTTATTATAATTATTAAAAATGAAAAAAATAATCTGTGGCCTGCCGGGCGTCGGGCGCACAGCCTTAATCCTAGCATTGGAGGCAGAAGCAGGCGGATCGTTGTGAGTTCAAGGCCAGCCCTGGTCTACAGAGTGAGTTCCAGTGAGCTGGGCTAACAGGGAGACCCGTCCTCGAAAAGACAAAAAAAAAAAATCTGTGGCCCAAAGGAGTGTTTACCTTATGTAATTACTGCAGCCAGGTTTAAGGGGACGGCGCACAGATATGAGATCTTCATTCTCAGGAGTAGGAGCAGTGCCTGATAATAAAAGGTGTTCAACCCCCCAAGGGGCTCCCGCGCCTAGTGCCAGTTTACAAAGATCTGGGTGTAAAGAATCTGGCCACCAGATGATGGGGGAAGTACGAGAACTAGACCATGTCACATCTCCTCTTTCTGATAAAACCACCCAGGTATAGTTCCAGGGGTAATGACTATATATTGATATTTGGTTTGTTTTGGTTGGGTTGGGAGTTATTGAGATAGTCAGGAGGGTCAGGATTATCAGGATCAGGAGAGTCATCCACGGGGGGAAGATCATCCTCTGGAGTAGCAGCATCTGTGGGAGAAGAAGAGGCTGTCTCAGGTGGGGACAAAAGCTCCGTTCTGGACAAAGGAGGATTAACCATTCTTATTAGTCTTTCTGGGAGCCACCTAGGCCCTGAATTTTGTTGATCATACACACAAGCTGAACCCCTGCCCCAGATGAGGACTGGATCGGGGCCCTTCCAGGAGCCAGTTAATGGGTCCCTCCATTTTACTAAGGCATGGGATTCAGTTGTTTTTGGATGCCATAGACGGTCTGAAGCAGATCATCTGGTGGAATCAAGGGTCAGAAAGTTAATGATGAATAGGGCATGATGGAGTCAGTTGTGAGGCATGAATATCTTTGAGCCAATGAAGGGTACTTTTTAGAGTTTGATGGGCTCTTTCAACAATCCCTTGTCCGTGGGGATTGTAAGGGATACCCGTCACATGTATTATCTGGAGATTGGAACAAAATTGTTGAAATTTGGCTCCCTTATAGCCGGACCCATTATCTGTTTTGATTATTTTAGGCTTGCCCATGACCTTGAGGCAATGAAGAGTATGAGCAATGACACCCTTGCAGGCTTCACCAGGGTGAGGAGTTGCATATAACTATAGACACTGAAGGTGTCTATAGTTATATGCAATGTTATATGAATGTATTTTAATCTACCAAAAGGGGAGAAACGTGTAACATCCATCTGCCAAATTTCACTGGGAACTAGTCCACGCGGGTTGATTCCAAGGTGGGGGATGAGAAGATGGGGAGCACAATTGTTACAACTTTTAACAATTTCTCTTGCTTGATCTCGAGTAATTTTAAACATAAGGCATAGAGTATTAGCGTTGATGTGGTGAATGGAATGGGCATATCGCACCTGAGTTAAAGGATCAGGAGTGGCAGATAGGGAGGTAAGGGAGAAAGCAAGGGGGACATGGGTAGCCAAGTCAGTGAGGGCGTTGCCTTCCGACAAGGGACCAGGCAGTCCAGAGTGTGCGTGTAAATGGCCAATAAAAAAGGGATCTGACCTCTTGATTATAAGAGCCTGAATCTGTATGAAGAGATTAGAGGCGTTAGAGGCTGGTTTTATGGAAGGGACAGTTTCTAAGAGCGGGACTGACTTGGCAACATAAGCACTATCTGTATAGCGATTAAAAGTAATGGTGGGAAGCTGTTGGAAAACCTGAAGAATGGCAAAGAGTTCAAAGAGCTGAGCCAAGGAGAAGGGGGTAGAAAGTGTGGTGGCCTTGTTTTGTATAACATAGGCTGCTTGTCCTGTCGAGGATCCATCAGTAAAGACAAGGAATGCTTTTTGAAGGGGTGTAGGGGATGTAACCTTGGAGATGACCAAAGGGTGTATCCTGATGAACTGTATTAAGGGATCATTGGGATAATGGTTATGTATTTTTCCTGAAAACGAGGCACATGCAATGGCCCAATCATTATTGGTCTGTAAAAGCCAGTCAATTTGGTCTGCAGTATAGGGAACTATAATGGTATCAGGTTCTTTTCCGAAATATTGTCTAGACATTTTTCTTCCCTTAATAATGATGGAGGAGGTTAAACAAAAATAAGTTGCTAAGATTTTTGAGGGGTTTTAATGGAGGTAGACCCAAAGGAGGGGTCTCCCACTTTTGCCATGGGGCTCCTTGGTCTGCCAGAATACCCCCACTGGAGCATGAGTAGTGGCACAGACAATGAAATATAGGGGCAAGAAATAGGTGATTTGAAAGGTGGTTTGTGAGGAAATGGCCTGATTAATTTGTTTTAGGGAATCTACTGCTTGGGGTGTCAGAAAACGAGGGGAAAGGGGCTGAAAGTCTCCTGTTAACAACTCATTTAATGGGACTAGAATGTCGGGGAGGTCAGTTTTAAATATGGCCTTAAGAATTAAAGATTCCTCTTCCCAGTTGACTACCACATTTTCTCCAATAGTAGAGTTTAGTGGCTATGATTATGGGATAGATTAAAGGTGCTGTGATCTGAAGAAGGAGGGTTTTTAGTGTCCTCCTTCTAAATGAAATGGCTCCACAGAAAAAAAAGAAAAAGTAAAAAAAAAGAATTGAAGATTCCCGCAGGTCTTTGTGAGTTCAAGGCCAGCCTGGTCTACAGAGAGAGAGTTCCAGGACAGCTGGGGCTACAGGGAGTCCCTGTCTCGAAAAGACAAAAAAAANTGAAATGGCTCCACAGAAAAAAAAGAAAAAGTAAAAAAAAAAAAAAAAAGAATTGAAGATTTCCAAGGAGCTTTTGGAAGTCATGAAGTGTTTTAAGAGAGGAGAGATGGAGTTCTATTTTTGGTGTAGTGACTTGTTGAAGATGAAGTTCATACGCCAGGTATGTGTATGGGTCGGTAATTTGAACTTTCTCGGGAGCAATTTGTAATTTGTAAAATCTGAGTGTCAGTTGGAGTTGTTGGAAGCAGTCCATTCCTTGTTGTTTTTCAGGAGTTGCAATGAGTATATTGTTCATATAATGGAGGGTATAAGCCTGTGGCCAGCATTTTCTTATTGGCTGTATGGCCTGAGCAACAAATTTTTGAGCTAGGGTGTGGCTATTTGCCATGCCCTGTGGGAGGCCATGCCACTGATATCTGAGCATAGGTCCCTGGAAATTTATTTGTGGGAGGCTAAAAGCAAAATGGGGACAATCCTCGGGGTGTAAGGGGATTGTAAAGAAGCAATCCTGTAAGTCAATGACAATCTTAAAATGGTTAGCTGGGATAGCAGCTGGGGATGGGAGGCCAGGCTGTAGGCCCCCCATGGGTACCATAACTTTATGGCTCAACGATCTTGAAGGAGCCTCCACTTTCCTGATTTCTTTTTATGACAAAGATAGGGGTGTTCCATGGAGAGTTAGAAGGCTCAATATGGCCGGCTGCTAGTTGCTCCTGTACTAGCTGTGTGACAGCCATTAGTTATTCCTGAGTTAGAGGTGACTGATCAACCCAGACTAGGTCAGTAGTTTTCCATGTAATTTTATCAGCATGTTCCTGGGGTACAGGCATGATCATGGCCTCTAGAAAAAAGGGGAGTCTAATCCCTTGCAATCTGTTTTTTGGGATACTGATATGGGGTCTTTAATACCTTGAGCATATTTTCCCAACCTTTAGCCTGGTAAGTATCCCTGTGTCAGCATTTGTTTTGCAACCACTTTGTTTGGGCTACACATGATAATATTTATTTGGTAGAGAACATCTCGCCCCCAAATATTGACAGGGAGGTCAGAGATGACAAAGGGGGTAACAATTCCTAAGTTTCCTTCCTGATCGGCCCACTGAAGAGTTTGAGAACTGATTTGTGGGTTTTTTGATTGTCCCATTCCTTGGAGGTGAGTGAGAGAATCTGTCAGGGGCCATGATAATGGCCAGTGTTTTTTAGCAATGATTGTGGCATCTGCCCCAGAATCAAGAAGGCCATGGAATGGTTTACCATTTAAGCAAAGAGTTAACATGGGGCGAGAAGGGGTGATCTTTTGTGCCCAAAAGGCCTCTGATGAGCCGATACTACTGGTACCACGGTGTTCTTTAATGTATTTATTGTGGGGTACTGTGAGGGGCAGTAAAATTAGCTGTGCAAGTCTTTGTTTTGTTGGGATGTACAAAGGGCGTCATTGAGAGGAGGCTAAGGGTTTTATTTCTCCTTGAAAATCTGGGTCAACGACTCCAGGATAGATTTGTATCCCCTTGAGTGTGTGGCAGAAGCACACCCAAAATTAAGCCAAAGGTATTGGGCGAGAGGGGGCCATAAACTCCTGTCGGTACGAGCCGTGTACCCTCTTGGGGGTTTAGTACTGTGCTGGTGGGGGAACAGAGGTCCAGTCCTGGAATGTTTTTTGTAGCTCTCCAGAGGTCTGAAATGGATTGTTTGAGGAGTCGTGAAGGCATGAGTGAGTGGCCATTGGGGGGGTGAACCCAGTCGCCCTGGGGCTCATCCCATGGGGGGGGGTGGCGAAGGCTGCTCCCTGAAGGAGTTTCCCTGATTTCGTGGTGGGAGAGGGCGACCTGGAGCATCTGTCTTAGATCTGCACTCGTTAGCCCAATGGCGTCCCCTCATGCATCTAGGGCAGAGAGTAGTGGGAGGGGGTCTTTGGGCCTCCCAAGGGTCTCATGAAGGAGGGGACCAGGTGGCTCGAGGGTATGGGCAATCTCTAGAGAAATGACCAGTTTGTTTGCAATTAAAACAGGATTTGCATTTTCTTTTCTTTTTTTTTTTTTTTTTTTTTTTTTTTTTTTTTTTTTTTTTTTTTTGTCTTGTTGGAGACAGGGTCTCCCAGAGCCCCAGGCTGTCCTGGAAACTCACTATGTAGACCAGGCTGGCCCTTGAACGCCAACAAGATCCGCCTGCCTCTGCCTCCTGATTGCTTGTGATTAGAGGTGTGCGCCACCAAGCCGCGAGCCAGGATTTGCTTTTTCAAAAGCAAGCTTTTCGATAAAAAATATAATATCGGGCCCTGTACCCCAAATATTCTCTCTGCAGCCTCAGTAAGGCTGCTGATAAAGGAGCTATAGGACTGACTCATCTGCCTCTTGTTTGGTCTTAGTTAGGGCTGCAGTAGTGTTTCCTTTAGGGGGTAGTTTTCTTCAGGCTCCAAGGCCAGCCTGTCTGACTTGGGCAAGAAGACCTGTGGAAAAACGTCTTTGGGCTGTCAAGGTGTTAAAGGGAGAGTCTCCCAAAATTTTTCTAGTGGTCCAGCCTCGAGTGTCTGTACGGGTAAGATTTTTAGTTTCGACTTCCTTTGCCAGTTCAGCAAGCTCTTCTTTCCAAAGTACAGTCTCCGCCGCTCAGAGCAGCACGACTGAGTTGGTTAAACTCATTTGGTGTAAGCCAGTCTTCTGTCATAGATTCAAGCAGAGCGAGCGTAAAGGGGGCAGTAGGCCCGTAGTTAGAAATAGCCATTTTAAGTTTTTCAAGGGCTCTAATGTCTAGGGGTTTATAATCAAATAGTTGTTCCTCCAGGGAAGCCCCACTGTCTGGCTCCTCATATACATTATCCTTAATCTCTTTTCCTTCCGCTTTGGGGTCTGTCTTTGTCGGGGGTGGGAGTTCATGAGGAACGGTGGCACTGCTCTGCAGTGAGAGAGGAAAGGCCAGAACTGGTTTGGGGACTTTATCTTGGGGCAGTTTGGCCTGACGTTTCTTTGAGGGAGGTTTAGGGCAGGAATCAGGATCTGTGAGAGCTGAGAGTTCATAGTCTAACTCGCAAATGGCCTGTAAAGTTGAATTTGTTCTTTTTTATTTTGGACCATCTGTCGCAGGGTAGTAAGGTCAGCAACAGCGGTATGTGAGTTTTTTTTTTTGGGGGGGGGGGAAGGAAGGAAAAAAAAAACCTACTCAAGCGAAGAACGGATAGGGGGGAGGTGGAGCAAAGGGTGGAAATACCACCAGGTCAGTGTCTGTACGGGCAGAGGCAAGCACCACAGTGGCAGTCTTCGGAGGCCAATCGGGATTGTGCTAACAAGCTGCCTCTTCCTCTAGGGTAGCCTCTGCAGAGGGGTCTAAGAGTACATTATCATCTAGGTCAATTAGACTGGAGTAAAGTTTTTGGGGTTTGATAGTGGGAGGGGGTTTTATTGGCAGAATGTCATCCATCTGGGAAAATGGAAGTGACTCCATTGTCGGGAGTAAAGGCAATTTTTCTGTGACTGATTCCGAAGGATCGGGATTGGTTCCTCTCTGACTATTTTGACAGGTTTATGGTGAAAGGGGAGTGGGTGGTGGGGAGGCCTCCGAGGGAGGGCAATAGAGCAGTGTCCGTAGGGATTTTTCCCCCTCAGTGATGACTTTTTGTAAGTCTGGCCAGTCCTTACGAATATGATTTACATCATTGATGAGGTTCCAATAGCTGAAAGCTGACACAGGGACCTTTTCGGGGCCAAATATATCATAGTAGTCCTGTAAACAATCACCTACCCTTTTCCACTTTTTCTCATTAATAGTGCCCTCCTGGGGGAACCAGGGGCAAATGTCTAAGATCAAAGCTAGGAATTTTTTAAGATCCTTTTTCTTAACCCTAGTTCCCCATGTCTTGGAGAGACTCTTTAAGTCCTATAATGAACTGATCTTCCTGTGAAAATGCTTGTCCCATAACTTTCCTTGTATTGCATCATTCAATAATTCACATGAGTCTGTCTTATGCCGGGTTGGAAAGTGGTGACTCCAATGAGAGTCTCAATCAGCTGATGGCTGTGAACGTCTCAAATGACCATGGGTCACCCTCCTATGCGAACGACGTTCTCACCTCAAAGACCCTTCGGGCCCCATATTGGGCGCCAGTTTTCCTGTCCAGTGGGACGTTCAACAGAGGTCGACAGCCTGGAGGAGAGAATGAAGGGACAAGAGACACAAAGAATGGACAGCAAGACAGGATTTCTGATCAAGCTGACAAAATTTTATTTTTCTCAGGCTAGCATTTATAATGGTAAAAGCATGATATTGGAAGGGGGGATCTTTAGATCTCAGGGCAGCAAGTGTTCTGGAGAAGGAGGATGTTGGCAGGGTATAAAGGTTAGCAATGAGTAAAAGGAGAAATTGTTGCTTAGCAACTTAATCACATGATGTATATCTAAGTTGCTGATCTAGCCAACTGCGACCCACTTGCTATGATCTAGCCAACTGTGACCTATTTGCTATGGTTATACTATGTGTTTATTGTCTAACTCTAAAGGCCAGCCAAAATATTACTTATATAATCAAAGGTTAATTGAATCTATTGTCTAGTATTATGTAACTCTAAAGGCTAGTCAAAATGTTACTTATGTAATCAAAGGTTAGTTGAATCTATATTAGCTGGCTCCCAGCAGCACCTGAAACAGCAGAAGACTGTCTAGGTTTCTAGCTCAGGCCTTGAACTTCAGAACACATTCGTTCTATGACTAGCAATTAGTCACAAGGTCCTTTGATAACAATATCAGTTTTCTTAGGACCAGGGTCTCATTATTTAGCCCTGGATGGAAATGGTTACGTAGACAAGGCTAGCACAGACCTCACAGAGAACCACTGTCTCTGTCTCCCTCGTGCCAGGATTAAAGTGTGAGCCTCCATTCCCAGCACTGGATTTATTTCTTATGTCTACTGTCAGAAAGGGATTAATCCCTTGCTAACTCACACTCAGAACTTTATTTTTCATGTTGGAATAAAATTCACCCAGGTGGACTGACTGTCACCAGTAATCATCATGTGAGAAAGCTGGGGCAGGAAGATTCCTGAGATGTGGAGTTCCACATACACATTACCTGTGAGACCACAGCTGAAATTTAAAAAAAAAATCCCAAAGTAAATACATAAATAAGAAAATGAATGAATAAATAAAAGTCAATGCTGAGCAAATGGCCTTTCACCCTTGTCTTTTGTTTTGTTTTTTTTCAGGGTGGGTATCTTTTTGAGACAGGGTCTTTCTATAGCCCCATGTGGTCTCAAATTCCCTTTTGTATCCAGGGTGGCCTGGATCTCAGAGATCTACCTGTCTCAGCCTTCTGAGTGCTGGGATTAAAGGCATGTGCCCCCATGCCTGGCTCTACTGTCAGTATTTTGCTTTCACTCAGGAAGCTCTGAGTCAGTCCATCTGGAAAGTAACCTGAATGAGAGACAAACCAGATACAAAGAAGGAGGCCAAGATAAGAATCTGATCAAGGTCTCAAATTTTATTTTTGTAAGGCAGTAATATATATTGGAGTGGGCAGGAGAAAACAGCCCCAGTTGGCATCGTTTAAGGCAGTTAGGTTGCTAGGATACCTAACTGCTGATTGTTCTCTGGGGAAGGTTATGAGTGGGTGAATTTCCAAGAAGTATCAGGGTGTTCTTGTCAAATGCGGCATGCTGTCCTAATAGGTTAACTTCGTTTAAGCTTCGTCAGCTTTGTGCTGAATGGGTGAGGCTTGGGGAAACAGAAACCTAAGGTGGCTCTAGATAGCTTTGGCAAGACCATTACCTAACGGCCATAGCTCCCAACACTCAGGTGTCTTTTATTTTTATGTCAGCTTGTGATTTCATTCAAAAAAATATTTTAGGTAGCCCCAGCTGGCCTGGCACTCCTTATGTAGACAAGGATGGCCTTGCCCTTGCAGAGGTCCAGCTGCTTCTGCCTCATTCTGGGATTGAAGGTGAGGAGGTATTTTTTTTTATAAGGGTCATCAGTTTGGTGATTTCAACTATTATTTATAGAAATTGTATAGCTTAGTATATAGGTATAAATTTTAAGTCAGGCATCCTCTGGCTAGATGTCTCATTGGAGGAGGGTGTCTGCCTCCAATCCAGAGAAGTTGAATTTGATCCATGGAACCCACATGGTGGAAAAAATGAACTGACTCCTGAAAGCTATACATGCCCATGTGTACCATGGAGAGTACCCCTCTCCAATAAATAAATGAATAAACCTCATCTTGTATCTCTAGCTGATCTGGAATGCACAGAGATATGTCTGCTTCTACATCCTGAGCTTGAGGATAAAAGGTAGAATAATATGTGGTCTGTATGAACCACATTTTGTTTCCCATTCACCCATTGATGTTAAGTGCTGATGAAGACTCCCCATCTTCCACTGAGGACACTTCTTATGATGACTCAGATATACTCAACTCCACAGCAGCTGATGAGGTAACTGCCCATCTGGCTGCTTCAGTGATGGGGATCAAACCCAGGGCCTTGCATATACTAGGTCCTGTGGGAATGGTTGCTGCAGCTGCTGTAGCCACAGGGAAGAAAGGGAAGGGACCTCATGTGTTTGAGTCTAATCCGTCTATATGGAAGAGACAGCATACATGTTTACTTTGGAAGCTCAAAGCCACATTAGATGAATATACCACTTGAGTGAGACAGCAAGCCATTGTTCTATGCATGTCACCCTCTAAACCTAACCCCGTCTTTAAGGTGTTTGTTACAGCACCACTGGAGAATGTGGTGCAGAAGTACAAGAGCATGATCCTGGAAGACCTGGAGTCTGCTCTGGCAGAAGACGCCCCTGTGCCACAGGAGGTTAATTCAGAACTGCCACCTCTCACCATAGATGGGATTCCCATCTCTGTGGACAAAACGACTGAGGCCTGGCTCCGGGCATTTGTCCCAGAGATGCTCAAGTACTCCACAGGTAGGGGGAAACCAAGCTGGGGGAAGGAAAGCTGCAAACCCATGTGGTGGCCAGAAGACATTCCGTGGGCAAATGTTCATAGTGATGTTTGCACAGAAGAGCAGAAGCAGAGGGTTTCATGGACCCAGGACCATAGTTAAAAGCTGTTACAAGCAACACGGGCGAGAGGATCTTTTGTATGCTTTTGAAGATCAGCAAATGCAAACCCAGGCTACCACCACACACAGCATAGCCCACCTCCTACCATCACACACTGTAGTGCAGACCTTCAGCAACCCTAATGGCACTGTCTCACTCATCCAAGTTGGTACAGGAGCAAGAGTGGCCACATTGGCTGATGCTTCAGAACTGCCAAGGACAGTCACTGTTGCCCAAGTGAATTACTCTACTGTGGCTGATGGAGAGGTTGAACAAAATTGGGCCATGTTACAGGGAGGTGAAATGACCATCCAGACACTGCAAGCATCAGAGGCCACCCAGGCCATGGCATCATTGGCCGAGGCTGCAGTGGCAGCTTCTCAGAAGATGCAACAGGGAGCTACTGTCACCATGGCACTCAACAGTGAAGCTGCCACCCATGCTGTCACCACACTGGCTGAGGCCACCTTACAAGGCAGGGGTTAGATAGTCCTGTCTGAGGAAACTGCAGCAGCTGTCAGAGCACTTACTGGAGTCCAAAATGCCAATGGCCTTTTTATGGCAGACTATGGAGGTTGCAAGTGAATCTTGCCAAGAAGGCTGAAGGCCCAGAGGAAGTACATGCCACTAAGGAGGTCACTTGAAGGAACCCTGTTGGAATTAAAACAGGTCTTCCTGCCAGAGAACAAGAGGAAAATCGAAGTAGACTCCCTTTATTATTCCTCAGTGAACCTGCCTATCTATAAGGGATTTAGCACCTTACAAAAGGAGACGCCTAGAGTCCTGGTGGTTGAGCAACTGCCTACTTCCTGCAGCCATAGTGCTCTGCCAAGTTCACTCACAGACGCTCACAGAGACTTGAAGGAGACACCACCACCCAAAACACTCTCAGGCAGTCCCAAATGCTAGGATGCTGCTCAACCTGACAAACAATATTCCTGCTTTCTCCTCATGGAAACATCTAAGACTCTTTAGGACTCATGTGTGTTGGTCACTAGAGAGGATGAGGCAGAAGGACAGCATCTTGCTGTCAACCTAGTCTAGAGAATGAGTTAGGGAATAGTCTAGCCTACATAGTAAGACCTACCTCAAATGAATGCCGTGTGTGGTGCAGACTTGTAATCACAACATCCCTAAATCTGGGGCAGAAGTACAACAGAGATATTAGCAAGAGTGGAGTACATATGGAGTTCTAGGCCATCCTGGGCTACAATATAAGATGCTATATCCAGAAAGCATACACTGGAGAGATGACTCAGCATTTAAGAGGGGAGATTGCTTTTTTTTTTCTTTTTCTTTTTGTTCTTTTTTTTCTTTTTGTCCTTTTGAGACAGGGTCTTCCTGCATCCCCAACTGTCCTGGAAGTCTCTATGTAGACCAGGCTGGCCTGGAACTCTGTCTGCCTCTGCTTCTCAAGTGCTAGGATTAAAGGTGTGCACCACCACGCCTGGCTTGGATATTGCTTTTTTAGATGAGCAAGCTGTTCTGACTCACACCTACTTATAAGTCTGACTCCAGGTTGATCTGATTACCTCTTCTGGCTTCTGTGGACACTGCACTCACATGTGTAAATCCATATCAGGAATATACATACACCTAATTATAAATAGAATATTTAAATAAAACATCAAATTACATAAAAGTATAAACATCAATTAACTAACTAACTAATTAAAATGAATATGAGTCACAGAAAAGGAGCCTATGACCCCACCACTCAAGATGCTGAGATTCAGCTGGTGATCCCAGAACTTTTTGGAAAAAAAAATTAAATTAAAAATAAATAAATAGATAAATTGAATTAGAACCATGGTTCAGTGTAGGGCACAGGCCTGACATGTGTGAGGTCCAGGCTCAGTCCCCAGAGGACACACAGTGAAGAGAACACACACAGTTGTCCAACCTGGAGGTTCAGCTCAGCGACTGAGCAGCAGCCTAGCTTTCCTCTGTATCTTGGCTTTGATCTCCAGAACCTTGAAAAAATGGAAGAGCGTATGTGCCTTGTAAATAAAAAGCACAGGTAGATAATGACTCACAAGAAACCAGGTGTCTCTTTTGCATAAAAATTTCCTGCTTAGATATCATTGTTAATTTTTGAGGCTGGAGAGATGACTCAGCAGTTAAGAGCAATGAATGCTCTTGCAGAGGACCCAGATTTGATTCCTAGCACCCACATGGCAGCTAAGAACTGTCCTTAAGCCTGGCATGGTGGCAAACACCTTTAATTCTAACACTCAGGAGGCAGAGGCAGGAGAATCTCTGTGAGTTCAAGGCCAGCCTGGTCTACAGAGTGAGTTCCAGGCCAGCTGGGGCTATAGGGAGACCCTGTCTCTAAAAAAAATTTTTTGAATACTCAAATGCACTTTTTCTTATACAGTTATGGCCTTGCTATGTAGACCGTACTTGTTTCATATTGTAGTGAGCCTCCTGTCTTGTCTCTAAATGCTGAGAGGGCAGTTGTGGCTGCTACAATGGCATTGGCTTAGTGTATAGAGACAGAGTCTCACTATGTAGCTCACTCTGTCCTTGAACTCTCTATATTTCAGAGATTGTACACAAATTTAGCAACCTCCAGCCGCCATGTTATGAATAGTAGACCATAAGTGTGTTGCACCCTGGGGTGCTTTTGGTTTTAATTTTTCTTCTGTGTTTGTTTTGAGGTTTTGGTGTTAGAAGACAGAATTTCCTGAAGCCAAGTATGGCAGAAAGTCACTATAGCTAAGGATGTCCTTGAATTCCTTATCCTTCTGAATCTACCACTCTAGTTCTGGGATTATAGGTCTGTCCTGTAATGCCAATCTGAAATATAATATTAAAAGATTTGGGGCTGTGGTGCATGCCTTTAATCCCAGCACTCAGAAGGCAGAGATAGGCAGATCTCTGTGAGTTCAAGGTCAGCCTGGTCTACATAGAGACTTCCAGGACAGCTGGGGCTGCAGGGAGACTGACCCTGTCTCAAAAAGACCAAAAAAAGGGGCTGGAGAGAAGACCTAGAGGTTAAGAGCACCGACCGCTCTTACAGAGGACCTGGGTTCGATCCCCAGCACCCACATGGTGGCCAAGAACCATCTGAAACTCCAATTCCAGGAGAACTCTAGTTCCAGGGGAATCTGACACCCTCCTCTGACCTCCGGAGCATTGCACGACACGGGTGCACAGACCTGCATGCAGATAGTACATTCATACACATACAGAAATAAATAAAAAAAAAGACCAAAAAAAGTTTTTGTTTATTTTTATATTTTCTGTGTACTGGATAGCTTTAGTGTCAACTTGACACACCTGGGTTGAGGGGGCCTCAATTGGGGAATTGGCTCCATTGGATTGGCCTGTGGCCACATCTGTGGAGTATTATCTTGATGGTCAAGCAGTCTGGGAGGGCCTGGCCCACAATGAGTGGTGCCACTCTGGGCAGGTTGTTGTGTACTGTATAAGATGGTAGACTGGTCATGAGCCAGGGGAGCAAGCCAGTGAACAGCATTCCTCCATGGCCTGTGCTTCAGCTCCTGCCTCCAGGCTCCTACCCTGAGTTCCTGCCTTGGGCTCCCTGAGTGATGAACTGTGACCTAGGAGATGTAAGCTGAATAAACCCTTTCCTTCCCAAGTTGGTGTCAGTCAGAGTGTTTTGTCACAGCAATGGAAGACAAACCAGAACATTCTGTATTAGTGTTTTTCCTGAATGAATGTCAGGAACTGGAATCCAACTCGAAAACCCAAACCTCCACATCCTGAATAATGAGTTAGTGCTGTATGGGACTACAGTGGCTTTCAAATTTCCTGTTTCTTCTACATTTATATTACTCTTTGGTGTTTGGAGACAGAAGGCTTTATGGCCAAGATGGCCTACAACTCACTACAGCTGAGCATGTCCTTGAATTCATACTTCTTTTAGACCCACCTCCGTAGTTCTGGGATTATAGGTCTGTGCTACCATGGAATTTTTTTGAGTGTTTTTGGTATAGTAAGATGATAGGGTTAGGCTGAAAAATGCCCTGGAACTGGAGCTTTGGAGCGTTGTTAGCTGCCATGTGGGTGCTAGGAATCAAACCCAGGTCCTCTGCAAGAGCAGTCAGTACTCTTAACTGCTCAGCCATCTCTACATAGGCTGCAAATTTATTAAAAATTATAATTATTTTATATGTTATGTTAAGCCTACATGTATGTAAATGCACCTGTCCATGCATTGCCTACAAGTAGAGTTAGAGAAGGTTGTCAGTTGACATGTGGTGCTAGAACTGAACCTGGGTCCCAGCTCTCTACTGCTGAGCTACTTACAGCCTCAGATTTATCTGTTATTTGTGTGTTTGGGCCTGTGCCTGTGTATGGGGGAAGGAGCTCATCCCATGGGCCTTGTGTGGAGGGCAGAGACAACTTGCAGGAAGAGTCAATATTTTTTTTTAATTTGTTTATTATTTTTTAAGGGATTCACAATATAAGAGCACAGTTGTTTTCAGATCACATTGATGTTGCTCAGTTTGCCATACAATAGTTAATTGGTGTTAGCTTCCACAGATGAAGGATACCATTCATTGTTTTTCTGGGACTGTGTTACTTCACTCAGCATGATATCTTCTAGCTCCTGCCATTTACTGCAAACCTCATGATGTCATGTTTCTTTACTGCTGCATAGAACTCCATTGTGTAGATGTATCACATTTTCTCTATCCGCTTGTCAGATGAGGAGCACTGGTTGCTTCCAGCTCCTTGCTATTGTGAACAGAGATACAATAAACATGGCTGTGCACGTATCTCTGCAGTAAGAGGAGACTTGTGGGTACATGCCCAGGAGTGGTATGGCTGGGTCAGGTGGCAAGTTCATTCCAAGTCTTCCGAGGGTTCTCCACACTGCTTTCCATAGTGGCTGTACGAGTTTACATTCCCACCTGTAGTGGATAAGCGTTCCCCTTTCCCCACGACCTCTCCAGCACTTGGTATCATAAGAGTCAGTTCTTAGGTGTAATTAATATATTGTAGTTTCGTTTCTGTGGCTAGGATTAAACACTGACCAAAAGCATGTTGGGGAGGAAAGGCTTTATTTCATGTACAGCTTAAAGTTCATCATGGAGGGAGCCAGGGCGGAACTCAGGACAGAAACTGAAGCACACTTCGTGGAGGACTTCCTGGATTGCCCAGCAGGCCTGTGCTCAGCTGCATTCATGTACATCCCAGCCCCACCTCCTCGGAGAGTCACTGCCCACAGTAGCCCTCCGCATCACTTAACATCAAGAAAATGCCTCACACATATCGCACATGCCAGTCTGATGAAGGAAATACCCCAATTGAGGCTCTCTCTTCCCAGGTGCATCATGTAGACAATGAATCTATCCACACAGTCCTTTAAACCATGACAAGAACAACTGTCCATCGAAGCTTTTATGTGCAACTGAATAGCCAAAAGGTTTTGGGGCCCAAACAATGTGACCTAACAGTTCCACATGGTGGCCCATGTCAATAGTTTCAGGACTCAGAAAGAGAAGTCCAAGAATTCAAGTCCAGCCTTGTACTAGACAGTATGCAGAGAATTACGCATGCACAGAGCTTGTCCTTCAACCTAACCTGCCCTAGGCAGGTGAGACCATAAAAGCAGCGTTGCAGACCTGCCAATCAAAAGCGGGAATGTGGACAGTACATAAGCCCTAACCCTGCTGTACCGTCCAGCAGAACGAATCATTGGAGGCAGACTGGGAATTAATCACACGTTTAACTTGTTCTTTGTATTTTCTTTTAATGGTACCATTTCTTCTTAACTTTTATTATTCCTAATGCTACTAACAACAACAGCCTAGAAACCAAGAACATTTATACCAGTAGTGAGCCAATCAGCAGACAGATTATATAACAGTAATGGACCAATCAACAGATAAGTTTTGCATCTATAGATACAATTCCTTATGTAAGATGTTCTGTTCATGAAGTTGACATGGTAACATAACATATCATCTTAAAAGTGACTGAAGCATGTGCACTGTGTTCTTCAGTCACCACCTTTTGGCTACAGACCAAGCACCATTTCTCTTCAGTCTGTCACTTCAGGCACTCTTTGACTCCCACACCTGCCCCCATAAATGAGTTCAAAGCAGCTTGCCCTCTGTCTGCATTCACTAGACTCCCAGTGTCTATATTTTGACTCTCTGCCTCTCACCCCCATTCCTTCAGTCGGACACCAAAATTCCCCAGTAGGCCTGGGGGATTGACTACATCTGGCACTGAACTTGGTTTTTCGACCCCCAGGTACTGGCGAGGCACCCCCTATCTTCATCTGTGAGTGTGCCCCATTCTGTGTTCTTTGCTCTTTTGGCAGTGCACTAGGGTGAGTGCCCACCTGCGCCCCCCAAAAGACCTCTTTCCTCCCTTACCATTTCCTTCCCTCGTGGTTAAAATTCCTCCCCACATTGGGGAGCCATGGATGGCTGCCCCACTCCTCCAGACCCCTCGCCTTAAAATTAAATCCCGGGACTTGGATTCTTTTCGGAGGAAGCCATTTGCATTGCCTCTCCTTGCCATAATTGCAAGCCTTAAGGGTGCCTTGGCAGAGGGTGTTCTGTGTGAGCATAACTACCACAAGAACACCAAGGAGCAGTTGGCCCTGCCCTGAGTCATTGGCTTTCACCTGGACGAGGAAGGTTCCCCCCATCCCAACCCACTCAAACTCTCATCAGCTGCCCCTGCTAGGGATACTCATTTGCCCCCCCACCAATATACCCTTGGAGGGGGGCCCAGGAAGCTCTCTCCTGCCAGAGGGACTAGAGACATGTCATTTGGCTGGCTGTTTCTTTGGAGTAAGAACGAGTTCAATTCTTATTTTCTTTTTACTTTCATTTTCGTTTTGTTTAAACTCAAATTTCTGGTCTGGGGTGCTTGGTTAGGAGAAACTGGACATAGTATTGCTCCTTGAGCGTGGAGATGGGGGACACCCTAACTCTCCACTGGTAAAGTGAGAACATGGGGTTCACCTCAGTGATTTGGAATCCAGGAAAGGGATCTGGATTATTGGTTCTGGCACTGACAGGGCATTGGCTACATGAGCGAAGCTTTTCCTCTCTTCGTCTGACTATGTCTTGTGTTTATGGTAACTGTTCTTCCGTGTGTCTAAGCGTGCATTTAAGTTTTTATGTGTGTTTGTAAATCGGTAATTCTAATTGTCTTATGTTGGTTCTGTCAAAGTGGGGACTTCAAGTTTTAATCCTTTAAAGTCCGCAGAATCATTCATTTTAGCATGCCAGACTAGACACATACGTGCAAACTTTAAAAATTGATATTTAAAAATGCATTTAAAGGTCTAAAATTTGATTTGTGTCTGCTTTCCAAAGGGATTGTGTGAGGTAACTTGCTTGCTTTGGAATTATATATCTTTTTGAGAACTCTGCAGGCCAAATTCTCTGGGTAGATGTATCTGTGATTTAACATTAACTAGCCTTCAGGACTGGGAAGGAATTCTTGGACCAGGTGTAGTGGCACACACTTTTAATCGCAGTCCTTGGGAGGCTGAGGCAGGCATTTCTTTGTGAGCTCAATGTCAGCCCATCTGGTCTGCTTTGGTGAGTTTCCTCCACCTAGCTGCTATCTCAAAGTACCAGAGATAACCTGCCTCTTATTGCTAGGAAAATTTGCATCAGCAGTTAGTCAGGAATCCTGGTCTGGCTTGGGAGGAGGACTTTAGAGTTTGGGGAATTCCTGAGCTCTCTGGGGTTCCCAAGTGGCAACATTTCCATCTCTGCTAGAGACCAGTTTTGGGGTCTGGCACCTGGATCAGTGGGGTGCTGCATGGATTCTGGGGGTGCATTATAGGCCTTTGCCTCCAAGGAGTGAAGGAGAGCAGTCTGGAACAGCTTTTGGACTCTGTTACTTTTCTGCAAGAATTTTTGAGCCTGTTTCCCTCCCTCCCTTCCTCCTCATGGGAGGAAAAGGGACCTCTCTGGGTCTGTGCCCTCCTTGCTGATCTTGCTGGCAGGCTGTGTGTTTGTTTTGAGGAAGAGTTGGTCTCAGAGAACAGGGTGAATCAAATTTATGAAAAATGTTACTTCAATCCATGCTTTTAGTCTCCTAGCCAGGCTTGATGGTGCATGCCTTTAATCCTAGCACTTGGGAGGCAGAGGCAGGCAGATCTTTGTGAGTTCAAACCCAGCCTGATCTCCAGGACAGCCAGAGCTACTGGGAGACCTTGTCTCAAAAAAGACAAAAAAAATTACTGTGATCACTTTAAGATGATAGAGCTGCCCTCTTGCCCCAGGCTCCTGATGTTTTGAAAGTGTTTTTGAGTCTTTTTTAACAATGGAAGCTCAGTTTAGCTTATGGATAAGAACTTATTTGGAGGGTGTAAGTGCCTTAAGCCCTCATAATTAGTAAAATCTTATTCTGACAGGCCTAATAAGAAATATAAATATTGTAGTGGTATAATTTGGGTACTCTAAAAAAAATCTTGTTGCCAGGCATGGTGGTGCATGCCTTTAATCCTAGCACTTGGGAGGCAGAGGCAGGTGGATCTTTGTGAGTTCAAGGCCAGCCTGGTCTACAGAGTGAGTTCCAAGACAGCTGGGGCTACAGGGAGACCCTGTCTCAAAAAAACCAAAAAAAAAGTCTTTCAGAACTCTCTTCCACCACTCCGGAAACAAAGGCATGTGGATATCTTGGTCTGGTTTAGGTGGAGAACTGATACCAGAATGGCCTGGCCCAGCTCTGTTTCTTGCCTCCAGGGTGGGAGAGCTACCCCTCCTGGGGTAGCTAATGGGTTTTATTATGTTTCCTTTCTGTTTCTCCCACCCCCTTCCTCCTCATAGGAAGCAAACATAACTCCCTGGGTTTGAACTGGTTTCTTACTGGTCGGCTGGTGTAGCTACTCCTCGAAGTTCCCCATCCAGGTTTGGCTGGCCACACCTTTAATACTAGCATGCCTTTAATCCTAGCACAGACAAGTTCTTTAGGTGTAGAAATTATTACTGTAGAATTTCTGAGTCAGAAACAAATAACTGACCCAATTTAATCCTAAATTAAAAATAGGAAAATTTGCCTCACAGCTAGACGACCTCAGTACTGTGTAAATTGTGAAGATTAAAGTGTTGTTATGTTGACTGTTATAAACTTAAGAGTCATATTTTATTGATTTAAGTTTTCATCAAGATGCTGATAGAGCTGTTTTCAAGTAAACTGTAATGTGAGCTAAAACTGTTAAATATTCCCTTTTTATTATCCTTAGAAGATTCACTGGTTTCTTTTCATAAGGAAAAGTATCTCTTCTTAAAAGTGCACTTTGCAGAAGTTTCACTCCTTTTCCATTGAGTTTGAGTTAGGAGCTGTTCCCTTGTAGCAGATCATTATTAACATCTAACTGGTTCACCAGGAGAACAGACGCTGACCATGGGGTTCTCCATGTAGATGCTGGTCACACTGATGATGGAGAAGGTATTTTTATGGCATTGAGGTGGCAACCTCAGAGACATCTAAAGACTGAATTGAATTTTAAGCAAATGTGAAATCTTGGCAGAGAACATTTTAATAAACAAATGCCTTAAAAGTGTTTAAAATATTTATTCTTAGATATTCCAAAATGTAAAATGTAACGTGACAGATTTTATGTGTCTGACATTGTGTCTGGGAAGGAAAGGCAGACTTTAGGTCCTTCTCAATCTGCTGTTGGAGGCCTGACAGGGCTACGTGAATCCTCATAGACATAGTCTTTGGCCCAGAAGGAAAGTTTTAAAAAGTTGCTGTGCGAAGCTGTTTGTCATTGACCATTTGCATCCCTGCCATAAAGCAAGCAGCATGTTGCCTGGGTGCATACAGAGGGTATTTAGTCTTGAGATGTTTGAAACTAAGAGCTCAGTTTTTATTGAGCATTTCTGTGATTTTTCAACCTAGTGTATTTGAAACAACTGTCTCATCTCATTACATGGAAAATAAGTATTAATTACTTAGTAAATATGCACAATTAAGGGTTAATCTATTTATCAATGCTATGTCTCATGGTATAAAAAGCGATATAAAAATGAAAAAAATGTTAAAAGGATATTTTTATTAAGGATTTATGTGAAGATGACAAAAAAGGCTATGCTAGTGATAAAAGTCTGAGGAGTTTTGTTGTGACAGGTAAAAAGGACACTATATAAATAAACTTAAATTAGTAAGGTTCATTCAACTAGTTTAAAAATCAAAATGTGGGCTGGAGAGATGACCTAGTGGTTAAGAGCGCTGACTGCTCTTGAAGAGGACCTGGGTTTGATCCCCAGTACACACATGGTGGCTGAGAACCATCTGTAACTCCAATTCCAGGAGAACTCAAGTTCCAGGGGAATCCAACACCCTCTTCTGACCTCCAAGGCATTGCATGACATGGGTGCACAAAACTACATGCAGACAGTACACTCATACACATAAATAAATAAAATTCAAAAATTAAAAAAAAATGCTAAAATTAAAAAAAATCAATATGTAAGCTGGGCATTATGGTGCACAGCTTTAATCCCAGCACTCAGGAGGCAGAGGCAGGCTGATCTTTGTGAGTTCAAGGCCAGCCTGGTCTACAGAGTGAGTTCTAGGACAGCTGGAGCTACAGGGAGACCCTGTCTCAAAAAAGACCCCCCCAAAAATCAAAATGTATATCTAGTCAAGGTTTATTTAAGATTGTTCCGTTTTTGTCCAACCTTTATATGCATATCACATGCCCCTTCAAGGTATAGAAAAATGATAAGATACCTGTATTGAATTAAATTGATATAAACACTCAAGCCTGTTTACTAGTGGCCTAAATAGGATTGTGCATATACAGAGTTGTTAATTTTCAGTCCTGTCCTGGCTTGAACCTGACTCCCTTTTACAGGTTTGGATTAAACGGGGACAGGCAAATGGTGGGTTACCTGTGGCTACTGAAAAAAACGTACTTCATGTTTCTTGCAAGAGTTGTTTTTGATATTTCCTTTAACCTAACCCGATAATTTTGCTCAAAAGGCTAGATTCTGTCATCCCGAACCAGCTGCATGTAGTCCAGAAGAAGACAGTTTAAATGGACTTGGTAATTCTTATCAGTTTCTTTGCTATCTTTTTGTATTTATTACAACTCCTGTCTTTCTAGGAAAATTATAGATAAGGATAAAAGGTTCTGAAAAAGAAAGGAAAAGATGGTTCCTGGATGTAGTAATTGTAGTGAAGAGTTTTATATTTAAAATAAGCCTGAAATTGTTTAATTAAATCTTGTGGGTTATGCCTGCTTAACGTATGGTGTTAAGTCCCTCCTCCAGTCAGTATTATACAAGACCGCTTGAACTTTTGTCTAAGCCTCATCTGGAATATTATACAGTAGTTAAAGGTGCTAGGCTGGTGTAACTTAGCCTTTCTGGATGGATACCGACCATACTTAAATGCTCATACCAATTCGGCTGAGGAAACTAAGGAACAACTTTGTTTCTTGCCCTCTGAGGTCAACCAGTCCCAGGGGACTATGTCTGGGGGCATCTCTTGAAATGTCCTGCAATTGTGAGTCACCAGTTCCCATAGGCAGGGAGGTCTTGGAGACTCACTAACGGGACTTTAGCCAGTGTCCAGTCTGTAATGAGGAAAGTCTCCAAAAAGGGAAGCCTGGTCTAGAAAGACCTGATGTTTCCTCATGGGGATGGAACTGGTTAAGGAAAAGCTGAGAGGAGCCAGAGGCCTCTCCCCCCATAAGTCCGAGTGGCCCCTGAGGACCAGATTCTCAACTGGCCTTGAGAAAACAAAAGTTGGTTAATCTGGGCTAACTGTATGGACCAAGAGAAAAGTATAACTAAAAGATAAGTAATCACTATATTTCCATTAAAGTCTGAAAGATTGTGACTCCAAACACTAGATTTTAAGTCATTTAAAGTCGTATGTGATTTGTTGTTACCAAATAACAAAGTTTCTTCTCTCTAAGCAACTACTTAAGGGAAAACTCACACCCACTGTGACTATTGAAATTTACTGGAAAGCAAATGCTGAGTCCAGACAGCATGGGAAAATGAAGAAAAGAAGGAGCCCAATAATGGATGCTTTGGAATCCCTGGTTGAAAAATTCTAACAGACTTGAAAGGTTTTTGGTTTTTTTTTTAATTCACCCTTTTCCCTTCTTGGTTCCCTGCCTAGAAAATGTACCTGGCTACTCTCGCCTTCACAGGTACTAGTCAAGGATTTTGTTCTCTCTGTAACTATACTTTTTGGGGTCTTTTAGATAGATCCACTGAGCATGGGTACCCCGGTTGCCACCTTCTCTGCCCCTTTTCAGCATGGAAGAAGTCAGAGTGATCAATGCCACAATTCCCTCTTGGCAATTGGGGTAACCTCCTCAGAGGGTAATGTGATAAAAGTAGGAGCTAAAAATTGACTAGACAGTTTAGGGTCAAGATCCACCTCCCCCACAAAGAGCCAGTTTCTTTCTCAGCTGAGAGCTGAGGATTTCCTGGATGTGCCAGTGGACTTCTGGTTGCTCTGACTTGTGGTTCATGCATCCTTAACTCACTTGTAAGATTTATTGACCAGTAGGTAAATTCCATTAAAATCATGGTCCTAAGGACCCAATACAACCTCCTAGCAGAGATCATTCCATCTTGGAGTCACCAACTGTGTTTCACTCTTATGAATTTCCTTCAAGTATTTGAAGGCCACATAGTGAGAAGGAGAGATGAGTTGCGACCCCAGGTTTTCCTCATTCTGCCTGACTCCCCACCAAGTCCTCAATATTACACATCTACATGATGAACTTGGTGAAATTATTAAAAGACCCTGGTCACAACAGTTTATTAACTACACTCTGACCCTTGGTTCTCAAGTTGTCTCCCTTAATTCTACCCACACCAAGGTCATAGCCTTTGATACTAGATTTGTGTCACAGGTGTGGTCTAAGCTAAAGTCCATTTTTGATCCTGCTACATTGGTCTCCTGGGGCATCATCTACCCGCTGGCCCTTCTATGCCTTTTTCTCTTCAGTTGTCTATTTCACTTTGCCTGCAGGCAATGCCAGGTCAACAATCAATGGCCCAGGTCCTCTCAGCAATGGTCAATAGGGACTCTGCATGTACCCCTCCTGATGAGGTAGTTTGCATCTGGCTCTCATTCATCCACAATTCACAGGAATGAGCTTGTCTCTCCCCTACACAGTACTGCTCCTGGCCTCTGGTGGCTGGCCACTCAAAGACAGGTAAGACCCTCCAAAGCCAGGGCAACCTAAGACAGATGCAGTCAAATGTTGGTATGCCAGAGGTGGGGTCAACAAGGTTCAGGCATAGCAACTGAGCTCCCACTGGACCGCTCCTCACACAAAATTAAATACAAAGGGTGGAAAAGTTGTAGACAGTATGCTGAGAATTATGCATGTACAGAGCTTTCCCTCAAGCTAACCTGCGCTAGGAAGGTGAGACAATACAAGCAGTGTTGCAGACTTGCGCCAATCACAAGCGGGAATGCAAACAGTACATGAACTCTAACCCTGCCTCCAATAAACAAGCCTGTGACAGCTTGCCCTCTGTCTGCATTCACCCAACTCCAGGGTCTGTGTTTTGACTCTGTGCCTCTCATCCCCATTCCTTTTGTCAGACCCCAAAATTCCCCAGCAGGCCTGGGGATTGACTACACAGCCTGAGTTCTAATGAGAACCACAACCAAGAAACACAGAACCGTTGCTACACCCTATTGCCTTTGTTCTATGTTGTCTTATTTCCTGCTTCAGCTATATTTTATGTCTCCATAGATCCTCCTAGCCTGAGTATCCTGGACAGTAATTCAGCCATTCTCCCAATACCTCCTTCATAGGAGAGTGGGTCTGCATTGCTCATGTTAGAAAATTATGTACACATAAGCCACGGAGCAGCCACAGAAGTGGGAACTAACAGATCCCCAGGCCTCAGCAGAGGGAACATCAGTACCACTCTAAATTATTTCGATTCAGAAAGGTCTGAGTTTCACACACCTCTTTAAAATAGTGTGGCATCTTTTCTCTCCTAAAGTCATAGAATGCTTCTGACCTTGAACCTGGAAACCAACTGAACAGGTCAGTGATTCAAAGCACACCAGTGGCTAAGCATCTAGGATCTCAGGGTCATAACATTACAACAACCATTCTGAGGTACACCCTCATAACCAGTTCTTCAAGAGCTACATTGAGAACTTTGTAGTTCCCTTCCTGATTTAGAGTCCACATGTAGAAATTCAGTATTGAAATCCACATTTCATGTGATGCCAATGTTCTTCATGTCAACAGAAGCCACTGTAATCTGAACCTACTTCATCACCATTCCCAACACATTGAACAGGGTCTGAAGCCATGTGCTCTGGGTCCCCTTGATGTCAGGTCTGTCCCTACGCTTCATTACTCAGCATCTGGGAGTGACATTTCCCTATTCATTGCCAACAGCCACAGAGTCTAGACTCAAGGTCAAAGACAGAGTGAGAACAACATTCAAGGCACATATTTGTAGCAAAGGAGACAGTCTTGGGCAGCCTTACTGCTCTGAGTGCATCCATGTGCTGGCTAGACATTACGAGTCAGGTCGGGAAGGGGCAGTCCTCCTTCCTTAGAAGGAGAGGAGCTTACTCTCTTTTACATTTCCCTGTTCTTTTGATGATGCTTTAAATCTGATTTAGTTTCAAGGTGTCTGGGAACATGAGTCACATAGGAAAGACCTTGACTGTAAAGGAAGGACTGCAGGTGATTTTGCCATGGTGCTGGGGACACAGTGTCCCACACTGGCTTAGCTCCATTTTTATTTCAGATTCTCTATCCAATATGCTGGGCTGATGTTTTCTGAAAGACCGTACAACTTCCAGAGAACAAATGACAGCCCCTCCCAGCAAGATTATAAAATTTATTTTTGAAATAAAGGTCCTCATACAGCCCAGCCTGGCTTTAAATTCACTATGTAGATGATGACATTGAACTTCTCATCCTCATGCCTCTGCATTTTCATTTCTTGGATGACAGGCATGTCCTACCACATCTGTCCCCAGTAGTGATGGATGTAGAACTCAAGGTTTCTGCATGCTAGGCAAGCACTCTGACATATCAGCTGCACCCTCAGCACCCCTGCACAATAGTAATGGACTCTAGTCACCATCCCACCTCAGCCTTCTGAGTAGCTGCCACAGTGGACACTGACAGAGCATCCAGCTCAGCTCTTGATGCAAAGCAAATTTCTGACTGTGGCAAAATATTTGAAATATGGCCCTGTGACAAGGATATTTCAGATTCCTAACATCAGGAATGGAGTAAAGCTCTTGCAGACTCACACTTACAACAATGTTTGGGATGTGTGAATAGAATTTAGTCATGGGGCTGGAGATATGGCTCAGAAATTAAGAGCTCCGACTGCTCTTTCAGAGGACCCAGGTTTGAATTCCAGCACCCACATGACAGCTAGAACTGCCCTTTTTGGGAGGCAGAGGCAGGCACATCTCTGTGAGTTCAAGGCCAGCCTGGTCTACATAGTGAGTTCCAGGTCACCTGGAGATATAGGGAGACCCTGTCTCAAGAAGACAAAAAAATTAGTCAGGTGAGATGATTTAAAAGGGAAATCCTTGCAGGGGAAGGCAGAAGTATTGCTGAGAGTTTCAGTTCTGAATTAATTTACCCTGCAAGATCCTGGCATGAAAAGAATTAAAACACAGTTCAGACGTGATGGCACACACCTTTAATCTCAGCACTTGTGGGGAAGAGGAAGGCGGATCTCTGTGAGTTCAAAGCCAGCCAGGTCTACATAGTGAGTTCCAAGCCAGCTGGGGCTATGGGGATACCTCTCTCAAAAAGACCAAAAAAAGGAAAAAAAGAAAAAAAGAAAACAAAGTGCATAAAAAATAAGAATAAATAAATAAATAATCTCAGAACTCAGGAGGCAGAGGGAAAGGCAGGTGGATCTCTGTGAGTTCAAGGCCAGCCTGGTCTACAGAGTGAGTTCCAGGCAAGCTAGGGCTGTAGGGAGACCCTGTCTCAAAAAGAACAGAAAAAAAAATGGAGGGACTCCCAGTAGGCCTGGGAGATGAGGAAGTTCCATTGGGGAGGGGACTAAATCCTCCTGCATCTTCTGGTTCTTCTCTTCCTGGTCCAGCTTGGGCACAGAGCCCTTGATCTGGAACAAGGCAGCTCTGCCTCACCAGCCTGCAGCCGCTGTGCTGTCTCCACTCCAGGCATTCTTTGTCCTTTCTTTCTTCTTCTTTTTTTTTTTTTTTATACCGAATTGTCTAATAATTTAGTTATGTTCAGACACAACCTTGCTATGTGGATATTACTGGTCTTGCACTTGTAACTGAGACTCCTGCTTATGTTCTGTGTTGAGATTATAGATGTAGTGGCTAAACTGAAATTCACTTTGTACTCACTTTGGAGAGACTGTAGCTCACGCTATCCTGGAACTCTCATTTCAGAGACGGGACTCAAACTTTCTCAACAACACCCAGCCTCCATATCCTGAATGGAGTGATTATGGTCGTAGAAACCCTTGACAGTTTTGCAAATGTAATTATTGTGGGCGGGGGGGTGGTTTGGGTTTTTTGAGACACAATCTCCTGTGTCCAAGATGACCTAAAACTCACTAGAGACAAATTTGTCCTTGAATTCCTGATCTTTCTGGATCTATCTCCCTAATTCTGTGATTACAGGCATGTGTTATCATGCCTATATCAAACAGAATTTTGAAAATGTCTGTAGTTTATGAATTATGATAGAGTTAGGCTGGAAATGTCTTTATTGTTATTTGTGTATTCTTTTATTAGGTCTCTTCTGGTTATTGAATCCAGGTGAGTTACATATGACACAAGCTCTCGACCACTGAGCCATTTCCAGCTCCCAATTTCATTTTTTTTTTTAATTTATTCATTGTTTATGTGGGGGACGAGTGTGTGTGTGTGTGTATGTGTGTGTGTGTGTGTGTGTGTGTGTGTGTGTTGACCCACATGTATGTTCATTCATTCCAGGGCCTGGTGTGGAGGCCAGAGGACAATTTGCAGGAAGGGGTCTGTTCTCTCCTTCCACCATGGAATATACTGAGGGCTTCACTCAGTGAACTTGATGTATTTTTTTTTCTTGAAGGAAGGTGTCATGATGTTGCCTAAATGGTCTACAGCTCAACTGCTCAACTGATTCCTCCTACCAAGGCTTACATCTTTTCACTTTGGATCCATTAAGAACAACTTCTAGTCACAGTGTTTCATGCTTTTAATCCCAGCAATCAGGTGGCAGAGGCAGGTGTATGTCTGTGAGATTACATATAGCCTTGTCTCAAAAAAATTCAAGGTCATCTTTGTCACTCAGGGAGTTCAAGGCCAACTTGGATTACATGAGAATATACTTCAACAGATCAAAGAAATAAAAAAGAAAATGTCTTTACTACACACTTGCCAAATGCTCTACTATGGAAATAAGACCCAGACTTGCAAATTTGGTTATCTTTTTAACACTTATTTCTCTTTTCTTTTGGCTTGTTTTTGTTTTTTGAGAAAGGGTCTCACTGTGTTAGGTCTGGGTGGCCTGGAACTCGAAACCCTGGCCTCAAAGTCACAGAGATAGCCTGCCTCTGCCACCTGAGTACTGGGATTAAAGACTTCTCCACCTGTGACTCAAGTAACCTCAGATCTGTTTATGTGTTACCCTATGTGTTGGTTCCCTGTGAATTAGCCTTTTCTCAGGCTTCTCCAGTTTCTCCTTGATGTTCAAATGGGCCAATTTCTATGCCAGTGGCTCCTGGTCCATCTTTTATAGTTCAAGGATAGACACTTCTCGCAGCACTCAGATTTGCCATGGCTCTGTCTATGGGAATACAGATGCAAATCCTCTTCCTAAGGTTAACAGGGGATATGGACCCTTCCACTGCCCAGACATTAGATCATGCCAAACTAAAAATGGTGCCTCACTATGCAGTGCTGCAGTCAGGCTGGGACAAGGGGCCAAGATGGCTTAGACCAGAAGGACCCTTCCTTATTTTCTAGTCTGGAGCTTGTGTTTGCCTGCAAGGATTACCAGATGGAGCTCCAAATTCCCACAAGACCACTGGAACTGAAGCCCACCTTCCGGCTTCTGACCTGACCTGACTGGCTGATTCCAACACATCACCATCTCCCATCCCCTAACCTATACAAAACCCTCCCCACCTCTCAGATGTGCACTTTCTCATGGTCCTTCACCCAAAAGGGCCAGAGATTCACCTGAGAGAGAGCATATTTCCTGGAATAAATGCGTGCCTTTCTTTACTTTTAATTCAGACTGATTTGGCCTTTATCTTGGCATTGGACACCTCTTATCTTGGAGGTCCTATGGAGAATGGGGTTATTTTTTCCTCAGCTTGAGGGGCCCAGGGCCCATGGACATTCAGGGACACCCCTTTACTTTCCTGAAGCATCCTACTTTTGACCTGGGATACATCTATTTCCTGTTGCCTCATTTCTGCTATCCAGTGCTATGCCACAGATGTCCAGCCCCACTACTCCAGGTTCCCCACTCCCTTCCAGCCTCTGAATTTCTTTTCCTGGCAGAGGACTGACAATGGCCAGGCTGTGAGACCCCATTGACCCTTGATGAGCCTAGGCTAATGCTCCAGGTAGGGGATAAGTCCATCTTCCTATTGGACAATGGGGCTACTTTTTCTGTACTGAACTCACACTCAGGCCCTACAGTTCCCTCATCAATTTCTGTCAAGGGTATGGACAGAATCCCCTCTTTCATTCAAGTATTCTGCCTCTCCCTTGTGTCCTTGCAGGTCATTTTTTTCCACCCCTTACTTTTTAGTCATGTCCGTCTGCCCAGTGCCCCTCCTGGGCTGTGACATCCTCAGGCACTTCCAGGGAATTGTGTCATTGTTCCTCATATCGTCTCCAGACTCTCACATTCTTTCATCCCTAATAGCCTCCCAGATCCCCACACTGGACTGACTAGCTTACATTCCTGGTCCTGTCAACCCCCAGGTCTGAAACATTTCCACTCCGGTAATCACCTCTCACATTCTGCCAGTCCTGATACACCTCAAGAACATCACCTCTTTTCCTTCTGGGCCTCAGTTTCTTATTTCTGAAATCCACTCCCATGGGCTCAAGCCTATCATTATCCAACTCCTTTCCCAGTATGTGAGGAGAGAGAAGAGGTGTCAGATGATGGTGGGATGGGAGAGAGGCCCTGTGGTAGACTCCTTAGCTGCCTGGCACAAGGGTTTAACTGTAATAGCAAAATTAGAGATGCAGTGGCAGAAGAAGCCCACCAATCCTAGAAAAGAGAGGATGTGGTCCACTGTCTCTGGAGGCTCTAGGTCAGGTATGGCCTTGACTCAATCTGACATGAGAGTTTTGGGGCCTGGACTTAGCTGGACACCCAAGTAGACGGCAGTGGAGAAACATAGCTGAGCTTTAAAGGGAGACAAATGGTACCCAAGGGGCCAAGGAAGTTTATAAGTCTAGCAGTAGAGTGTTGAGATTGAATGGGAGAAGGGCTACAGAGTATGATATGATGAACAAAGACACGATTCCCTGGAAGTGCCTGAGGATGTCATGGCCTAGGAGGGGCACTGGGCAGACGGATATGACTAAAAAGGAAGAAGTGGAAAAAATGACCTGCAAGGACACAGGGGAGAGGTAGAGTCCTTGAAGGAAAGAGGGGGTCCCATTCACTTCTGTGACAGAAATTGATAAGGGAATTGTAGGGCCCGAGTGTGAGGTCAGTACAGAAAAGGTAGCCCCACTGTCCAACAGGAAGGAGATAGATTTACCCCCTCCCCAGAGCATTAGCCTAGGCTCATCGAGGGTCAATGGGCCCTCCTAATTGGCCCCACTTTGGCTCTCCTGGACTCTTCATGCCCTTTCCACCTCTTTACAGATGAAAGGTTGGGAGTGGCCACAGGGGTCTGGGCCCATCCTGTTGGGCCCTCATACCAGGCAGTGGCATTTCACTCCAAACAGCTAGACACCACTATCTGCGGATGACAGCCATGTCTAAGGGCACTGGCAGCAGCTGAACTCATGCAGGCAGCTCTCAAACTTACCTTTCTCCAGCCCATTATGGTGTATTCTCTGCATAAGCTTTTGGACCTCCTTGGTCATTTCTCTCTTCCCCTCCTTGTACCCTCATGCATTCAGGTTTTCTGCCCATTTCTCTTGGACTCTACCCTTCAGCCTCAGCTTAAACCCAGCAACACTTCTTCCCCACTTCTGCCTCCTTTGAGACTGCTTCTTACTTCTTCCTAGAAACAGTGGAGGCACTCAGGCAGCCAGGACTCAGGGACCACACCTGCAGCAGCACTGTTGAAGCAGATGACCTTTCCTTGTCAACCATAAACTACCAGCTTTACCCCCTACCCCTCTGTCTTATGCACATTCCTCCTTTCCCATGTGGACACTGCTCCTACCTCAGTGGAGTCTACAATCACTGACCTGCCCTCTCTCACACCAGGGACACTGTCCTCCTTAAAACTTTTATCAGAGGTTCCGGAGAGTCAAGGAACCCTTGTGGGACAAGCCATCCTCCCCTGGAACTCCCTGCTCCAGACACCCACCTGCAATCAGTGAGGTTCCCAAGAGTCAAGGTGCCCTGTGGGACACGCCATCCTTCCCTGGAACTCCCAGCTCAGACTCCAGACATGCGCCCAGAGTCAGTGAGGTTCCATTGAAGCAAGGCAGACCTCCCTGGTCTTATGGCCTACAGGTGCTTGGGCCAAAGTAGCAACCCAAACCAATGCTCCTCCCCCACATCATCCTGGTGGAGCTCTGGTGCAGAGGACCCAATAGGTGGAGCATTAGTGATTATAGTATATGCAGCCAAAGTAGGGGCCCCAGAATTCAAAGAAACAAACAGACAAATCCACATGCCAAAGACACAAAGAGAAAACAACATGGGAAAAGCTCATAATAAATCCACACCGAATTCAACGAAGCCTACAGAAGATTCCTACAATGATATCTGAGGAAAGAAGCCAGGACACTGACCTTAGAAAAACAACTGTAGACACATCCAAAGAAATCAGAGAACTAAGGGAAGAGAATGAAAAACTCAGGAAGGACCTAGAGAGAAATAATGACAAACAGGGGAAAAAACTATGGAGAGAGATTGAAAAACTCCAGAAGGATCTAGAGGGAGAAAATCACAAACTCTGGAAGGAAGTTGAAACATTGAAAAGATCCCAGGCCGAAATGAAAAAAAAAAAAATGTGCAATGAGCCAAGGTACTACAAGATGAGAAAGAAAGGCTACAGAGGGAAATGGAAAATCTAAAGAAATCACAAGATGAAATGAAGAAGGATATTGAACATTCATACAACCACCAGGAAAGGATGAGAAAAAGCTTCAGAAGCAGAATGGAAGAAGCAGAAAAAAAAAATCAGACCTGCAGGATAATACAGAGCAACTAGAAAGCTCAAGTAAAGATTATGAAAAATTAAAAAAAAAAAAAAAACAAGAAGTGTGGAACAACCAGGAAATGTGGGACACTGTGAAAAGACCAAACCTCTGCATCACAGGGATAGAGGAGGGAGAAAAGTCCCAAGATAACACTATTGACCAGATCTTCAACAGGATAATAGAAGAAAATTTCACCAAACTGAAAAAAGACAATCCCATACAAATACAAAAGGCACATAGAACACCAAATAGACAGGACAAGAAAAGAAGCTCCACATGCCATATCATTGTTAAAACACTAGATGCTCAAAACAAAGACAAAATACTGAAAGCCACAAGAGAAAAACAACAAGTTACATATAAGGGGAAACCCATCAGAATCACAGCTGATTTCTCAGCCCGAATGATGAAAGCTAGAAGAACGTGGACCAAAGTATTCCCTGTGCTAAACGACTTTAGATGTCAACTCAGACTACAATATCCAGCAAAAATGTCAATTATAGTCGAAGGAGAAAGAAAAATCTTTCACAACATAAAAAAGATGAAAGAAAACATGTCTAAGAAACCAACACTTCAGAAAATCCTTGATGCAATCCAAAGAACAGAGGAAAAAAGCAACTATCCCTAGGCAATTAAAGAGGGAAAGCAACAAAATTATAACAGAGTACATATGAACCTAGACCAAGAATACAAACAAAAAATAAGGTAAAAGGAAGCAACACACATCTCTCAATAAAATCATTAAATACTAATGGTCTAAACTCCCCAATCAAAAGGCATAGAATGGGAGAATGGATTAAGAAACTGAACCCTTCCATATGCTGCCTACAAGAAACCCATCTAGGGGCTGGAGAGATGGCCTAGTGGTTAAGAGCACCAACGGCTCTTGCAGAGGACCAGGGTTCGATCCCCAGCACCCACATGGCAGCTGAGAACTTTAACTACAGTCTTTAACTACAGTTCCATGGGAATCCAATGCCCACTTCTGACCTCTGCGGCATTGCACAACACGGGTGCACAAACTTACATGCAGACACTACATTCATACACATACAAGAATAATAAAAATAAAAGAAAAAAATAATTGCATCTCATCCTCAGGACAGACACCACCTTAGAGTGAAAGGATGGAAAAAATATTCCAAGCAAATGGTACTAAGAAACAAGCAGGAGTGGCTATTCTAATATCAGACAAGATAGATTTCAAAATAAAATTAATCAGAAGAGACAAAGAGGGCCATTACATCCTTGTCAAAGGAACAATGAACCATGAAAACTTCACAATCCTAAATGTCTATGCACCAAAATCTAGTGCTCCTAACTTTATAAACACAACTCTGCAGGACCACAAGACACAGATTAATCCTAACACACTAATAGTGGGAAACTTCAACACCTCACTGAGAACCTTGGATAGATCAACAAGATAAAAAATAACAGAGAGACATCAAACCTGAACAATACATACACCAAGTGGACCTCACAGAAATCTACAGCATATTTCACCCAAATACCAGAGAATACACTTTCTACTTAGCACCTCATGGAACATTCTCCAAAATTGACCACATACTGGGGCACAAAAGGAACCTCAACAAATACAAAAGGATAGAAATTATTCCATGCATTCTAACAGACCATAATGCAATAAAGCTCAATATGAACACCAGAATAAGTCCAACTAGCTACAAGAACACATGGAGAATAAACAATACAATCCTGAACAATGAATGAAAGGGAAGAAATAAAGAAATAAAGAATGAAATAAAAGTATTCATGGTATTGAATGAAAAAGACAATACAACACAACAAAACTTTTGGGATAAATTAAAAGCAGTCTTGAGAGGGAAATTTATAGCCCTAAGTGCCCACATGTGGGAGACAAAGAGTGCCTGAAGTGACAGGCTGAAGAGAAATGGTGCTTGGTCTGCAGCCATGACGCTTGGTCTCTGGCCAAAAGGCACTGGTTGAAGAACACAGTGTGCATGCTTCAGTGCGCACTTAAGATGATATGTTATGTTACCTTGTCAACTTCATGAACATAACATTTTACATAAGAAATTGTATCTATAAACACAAAGCTTCTTACAATAAGGAATTGTATCTATAGACGCGAAGCTGCTGATTGGCTCAATACTGGTATAAATATTCTTGGTTTCTAAGCTATTGTTGTAGTAATAGTAGCATTAGTGATTACATGCAATTGTATATAACTGCAATTATAAATAACATTAAGAATCATAAAGTTAAGAAGTAAATGGCGCCATTAAAAGAAACTACAAGGAGCAAGTTAAATGAGTGAATGATTCATTCCCAGTCTGCCTCCGATGATCGTACTGCTGGACGGTACAACTTGTGCCCCACCTACGAGGAGTGCAAGAACCTTGCTGCAGCACTACAAATCATCAGCATGGGGGAGCAACTGAGGAAGCCTGCAGGTAAAAAAGCTCTGGGCCCAGAGTGTTAAGGGAGCAGGGAAATAAGCACTCAAAGTGTAAAATAAAGAAAAAGAAAAATAGATGTAATATATAAAAAAAAATAAAAATAGAAGTGTAAAATAAAATAAAAAAGTAAAAAAGGGAGCTGGAAAATATAAATAAAATGGGCTCAGAAATATCAAGAAATCAGATGACTAGAGTCATAAAAGATTTGTTAAAGTCCAATGGGACTGCTATAAAAGATAGTACAACAAAAACTTATGTAGAAACCATGTTAAAGGTGAGTCCGTGGTTTATGGAAAAAGGTTTTTTAAATGTTCCTCATTGGGAACAACATAAAAAAGACTTAAAAAGACAAAAAGATTTTGAGCCACTTCCTAAGGGAACATTTCCAATGTGGCAGTTAATTAGAGAATGCCTTGGCTCCTCCAAGCCTATGGTTAAGGCTCAAGTCTCCCATGGAAAGAAAACGTTGGAGGAAATAAGAGAACAGGAATCCCAAGGAAATGGAGAGGAGTCAGAGGGAAAAGAGTTAAGTGGAGATGAGTTAAAACAAGATTTGGAAAAGGATCCACTTCCAATGAAGCCTACGCCTCCACCTCCCCCATGGGAAAAGTTAAAGAGAGACAGAGGGAGGTCATGGAGAGAGATTAAACAAGACAAAGGGAGGCCGTTACCTTCCTTCTGGGATATTGATGAGGTCACCACCTGTATAAAGAGGCTATTTAAAGTTAACAGTGACTCCGAAAGGGAGTGGGAATGGCCTGTCATGGAGGATCAGAATCATCAAAGATTTCACCAGCCGCTATATTTTAAATCAATTAAACAATTAAAAGAAACTGTGGCCACTTATGGTCCTCAGGCACCTTTCACTGTTAGTATGCTGGAAACTCTGGCTGATATGAATTTATGCCCTAAAGATTGGAAAAGATTGTGTAGATCGGTCCTCTCTGGTGGTTCCTACTTGGTTTGGAAGACCACCTGGCAGGAACTATCTATAAAACCTGCTCGCAGAAACGCTGTGGCAGGAGTTCCACAAAGAGATGTAAACATGCTTACTGGTAAAGGTGAATATGCCGCGCTAGCAGCCCAAATGCGATATGATCCAGGAGTTTATGCTCAAATTGCTGCGGCTGCTACGCAAGCTTAGAGATCTATTCAAGGAGTAGGGGATTTACAGGGACAGCTGTCAAAAGTGATTCAGGGAGCAAATGAGCCTTATGCAGACTTTGTAGACAGACTAATCCAAACAGCAAGTAAAATATTCAAAGATGTGGACCAGGCAATGCCGCTGATTAAGCAGTTGGCATATGAACAGGCAAACAAATGGTGTAGAGAAGCCATTCGGCCCTGGAAGAATAGAGATCTCTCTGCTTACATTAAGGTCTGCAGAGATATTAATAATGCCACAGTCACAGGGGCTGTGATTGCTGCTGCTATACGTGGAGTTTCTCCACTAAGATCAGAGAGTAGAGCTAAATCTAGGTGTTTCAATTGTGAACAACCTGGACACATGAAAAAAGATTGCCTTCAAAATAGAAGAAATTCTTTCCCTCAGTCACAACTGTGCCCTCCAGGCATATGTCCAAAATGCAAAAAAGAAAGACACTGGGCCAATGAATGTAAAACTAGATTTCATTCGGAGGGACATCCTATTATTCCATTTTCAAAAAACGGAAAGATGGGCCCACTGCCTCGGGCCCCCCAAATGTATGGGGCAGCCAAGGACTTGACTCCACCAATTTACCCAATACAGACAATCCCACGTCACAATCCCTTCCTACCATTAACTCCCTCTGCCGAGGAACCCAAGGAAGCGCAGGATTGGACCTCTGTGCCACCTCCAGACTCGTATTAACACCAGATATGGGAGTACAGTTAATGGCTTCAGGTATTAGGGGACCACTACCTCCAGGAACTGTAGGTTTATTTCTTGGACATATTTCAAAAATATTATCTGGCCTTTTTGTCCTCCCAGGAGTTATTGATTCAGACTAAACAGGTAAAATTCAAATTATGGTTAATTCCCCAAAAGAGATATCTGTCATTAATCCTGGAGACCACATTGCACAGTTAGTGTTACTGCCTAGTACAACACAGCAAACTAAAGCAATTCCCCGATCCCGAGGAAGTAGAGGCTTTAGATCTACAAAAAAAGAATCTATGATTTTTTGGTCTATGACTTGTAACAATAGACCTATTAAGAAGCTTATTTTTCAAGACATCCCAATTACTGGGCTTTTAGATACTGGAACAGATATTTCTGTTATTGCTGTCAAAGACTGGCCAAAGCGCTGGCCTATACAAACATCAACAGCCACTCTGAGAGGCCTGGGCTATTTCCAGTCTCTTGATAAAAGTGCCAAAATATTACAATGAAAAGATGATAAATGTCATTTGGGCCTATTCCAACCTTATGTTCTCAGTTCCCTGCCTGTGACCTTATGGGGACGAGATATTTTAAGTCAAATGGGAGTTCATCTGACCACAGATGAGCCTACAATTGCTACAAGGTTATTGAAACAACAAGGTTATATACCTAAAAAAGGATTAGAAAAATGTCTTCAAAAAATGACAAAACCAATTATTCCTAAACAAAAAACTGATAGACATGGGATAGGATATTCTTTTTCGTAGGGACCACTGATCAAATACAACCATTAAGAATTACTTAAAAATCTGATGACCCTGTCTGGATTCCTGAGTGGCCCTTATCCCAGGAAAAGATCCAGGCAGCACATGAGCTGGTTAATGCACAATTAAAACGGGGACACATAGTGCCTTCAACTTCCCCATGGAATTCTCCTATATTTGTTATTAAAAAAAATTTTTTTAAATGGCGTCTTCTTCAGGACTTGAGAAAGGTTAATAAAACAATGGTTCTTAGGGGTCCCACACAGCCTGGACTCCCTAACCCTGCTACAATTCCTAAAAATTTTTATATCATTGTTATAGATATCAAAGATTGTTTCTTTAGTATTTCATTATGTGCTGAGGATGCTCCTAGATTTGCCTTTTCAGTTCCTAGTATTAATTGCATGACTCCCAACCAGAGATTTCATTGGGTTGTTCTCCCACAAGAAATGGCTAACAGTCCTACTATGTGTCAGGTATTTATAAATTCTGCCTTGCGAACATTTAGACTCCAATTTTCTCAAATATTGGTAATCCGTTATATGGATAACATTCTTTTATCCCATAGAGACAAGACATTATTACAAACAGCTTTTATGACCCTTATTCAACAATTACAACATCATGGACTTTATATAACTCCTAAAAGGTACAAGAAACCTTGCCTATAAAATACTTAGGTTACACTATCCTGGATACATTAATTAAACCTCAAAAGGTCCATCTTAATACATCCCATTTAAAAACCCTAAATAATTTCCAAAAATTACTGGGAGACATAAATTGGATACGACCTACTCTAAGATTTACAACTCATGATCTCAAGCCTTATTTGATATTTTAAGAGGTGATCCTGATCCAACTTCTCATAGGAAAATCACTTCAAAAAAAAAGGCCTTAACTTTAGTAGAACAAGCTCTTAAAAAGGCTCATTGTATAAAAATTGATATTACAAAACCAATACAGTTTATAATTCTATCCTCTCCACATGTACCCACCTAAATATTATGACAAATTGGACCCTTAATGTGGATCCATAATCAGTCTATTAACAGTAATCATATTACTATCCTAAAACAATAGTCCAAACTATTTTTACTGGCCTTATACAATGTTTAAAAATTTTTGGTAAACATCCTGATGTTATAATTACTCCTTATACTACAACTCAACTCCAATGGTTATATAACAATTCTGACAGTTGGACCATCCTCAGATGTACTACTAATATTCCCATTGAGTGCTATCTTCCAAAGTCACCTTTACTTATATTTTTTTAGTCAACATCCAGTAATTTTCTGTAGAGTTATATCACAGCATCCGCTTTCCAATGCCTTGACTGTATTTACAGATGGCTCATCCAATGAAATTGCTACAGTTGTTACTCAAAAAGAGTCAAATACTTTTCACACTCCATATTCATCTACACTAGTTAAATTAACTACAATAATTATAGTTCTTGAAACTTATTCTACACAATCCCTTAATATTTTTACAAATAACAAAAACATTGTTCAGGCTGTTCCTCATTTAAAAACCACAGGGACTCTTTCCCCATCCACATCAACTCATACTTTATTTTTACAAATTCAAAAATTATTATGGGCCAAAAAAAATTTATTAGACATATCAGAGCTCATACTAGATTGCCAGGTCCGTTAAGTAAAAAAAAAAAAAAAACACTATGGCTAACTTGGCTACAGGGCCTATTGTCCTACTTTCTATAAAAAAACAAACAACAAACTTTCACAAATTATTTCATGTTAATTCAGCTACCTTAAAAACTAAATTTCATTTAACTAAAAACCAGGCTCGACATATAGTAAAAAATTGTCAATCTTGTATCCCTTTACTGCCGGTCCCTCATTATGGGGTCAATCCTAAGGGACTACAACCTAGTCATCTATGACAAATGGATGTCACTCATGAGCCATCATTTGACACTCTAAAATATATACATGTTTCAGTAGATACTTTTTCAAGATTCATTCATGCTTCCCCTCATTCAGGTAAAAAAATGAAAAATGTCATTACTCATTATTTACAAACATTTGCCATACTTAGTGTTCCCAAAATCATCAAAACAGATAATGGGCCTGCCTATTCTTCATCTACTTTCTCCTGGTTTTGTCAAACTTTTGATATTACTCATAAAACAGGTATACCATATAATCAACAAAGACAAACCATCGTAAAACACAGTCATCTAACTCTAAAAAATATACTTGTAAAACAAAGAAAAAAAAAGAGATGTGTGTAAAACCCCTAGAGAGAGAAAAAACATTGCTTTATTTACTTTAAAATTTTTAACCTTGGTCAAGGAGGGCTGCACTGCTAGTGAGCGTCACTGAAATCCTTCAAGGACAGAAAAGCCCTTAGTCATGTGGAAGGATGTGTTGCTTAATAAATGGAAAGGTCCAGATCCGGTATTGATCTGGGGCCGAGGCAGTGTTTGTGTTTTTCCTCAGGACGAAGAGGTGCCACGGTGGATTCCAGAATGACTGAATAGAGAGATAAGCCCTCCAACAGACAATCAGGATGATACCAGAAATGACAACAACACGGATTCTGGCTGCTAACCCATCTAAAAAACTTGTAAAAGTCTTTGCTACTAAAAATTTGTTTTTAGCCATGTGTGTTTTACTTTCTGCTATTTCTTTTGGCCAAACAGTAAATGTAAATTGTTGGGCTTCTATTCCTAATCCTCCTATGTTAGAACCTATGTATTGGGGAGATATGGATTTACAAGTTTATACTACTCCAAAGATTCTCTCCCCACCATGGAATGATTTTACTTCTTTAAATATTAATGATGGCACTAAATGTAATTTTACTCATTCCATGAAAAAAATTCCCATTTGTTTAGGCTCTGGTGAATTTTGCTTGCCTTTGGCATACTAACATTGGTTGTTGCCAGAAATAAATATAACCAGAAGCGGTTCCATTAAACATGTGTATTGGCTTGATAGCTCCAGCCAATTTCCACAGATGAGTCTGCACCACAGCAGGAGATATCAAAATGGCCAATCGATTTTCTGCAATACTGCCATCACCCCAAGCCATTAATCATTGCCTATCATAGATGGTGTCTTTCTGTTTTGGGTCCTCAGTCATTTTGACTGGTTTAAGCAAATCACAAGTAATAGTATTTCATTCTGAACAAGTCTTAACAAAGAGCCCATATGGTCCCCAATTGATCCATAGGTTTTTAATGACTTTTCCAAATTTACCTAGGCATTTAGACCATATAAATGGTTTATATTTTAATCCAATATAAGTAAAATCAGGGCAATTTGGTAATGTAAATTTTTTTAATAACATTATCCCATGTCTGATTTATAGACCAAAAATAGATCGTACCGCTGGATGGTACACCCACATTAAAAAAAAAAAAGGGAACAAGTAAATGATCTAACACTGCAGCTAAAAACACTTGAAAGACAGCAACAAATGAACCCCAAACCCAACATACAGGAAGAAATAACAAAAATCAGAGCAGAAATCAATGAAATAGAAACAAAGAAAGCAATACATAAAATCAACAAATCAAAAAGCTGGTTCTTTGAAAAAATAAACGAAATAGACAGAACTCTCTCTCAGTTAACCAAAAAAAAGAAGGAACAACTCCAAATCAAGGAAAACATCATAACAGACAAAAAAAGAAGATCCAGCAACACTGTGATGGGAATACTTTAAAATCTTATATCTACTAAATTTGAAATGGATGAATATCTGAAATCCTGGGAACTAACAAAGCTCAACCAAGAAGAGATTGACAATTTAAACAGATCCATAATATTTGAGGAAACTGAAGATGTAATTAATAACCTCCCAACTAAAAAAAGCTCCAGTCCAGATGGTTTCATGGCAGAATTCTTTAAAACACTTAAAGAGGTCCTACAACCATTTCTTCTCAAACTGTTTAGAAGAATACAAACAGAGGGAATTCTCCCAAACTCCTTCTATGAAGCCAGCATCTCTCTACTACCAAAACCAGGCAAAGATGCAAGCAAAAAAGAGAGCTATAGATCCATCTCAATAATGAACATAGATGAAAAATTCTCAACAAAATACTTGCAAATCACATACAGACCCACAATAAAAAGAACGTCCATCATGATCAAGTTGGATTCATACCAGAGATGCAGGGATGGTTCAACATATATAAATCAATAAATATCATAAAACACATGAAAGGCAAAAATCATACAATCATCTCAACTGATGCAGAGAAAGCCTTTGACAAGATCCAGGATCCCTTCATGTTTAAAGTCCTAGAGAGAATAGGACTGAAAGTAACATTCCTCAACATGATCAAAACCATATATAACAAACCCACTGCCAACATCATCTAAATGGAGAAAAATTGGAGCCATTTCCCTTAAAGTCGGGAACCCGGCAAGGCTGCCCACTATCACCACTCCTCTTTAACATATTGCTTGAAACACTAGCTAGGGCAATAAGACAAGAGAAGGAAATTAAAGGAGTACTAATCAGAAAAGAAGAAGTTAAGCTATCCCTTTTTGCAGATGAGATGGTAGTTTACCAAAGGATGTTAAAAACTCCGCCAGAAAAATTCTAGAAATGATCCAGAGTTTTAGTAAAGTGTCAGGCTACAAAATCAACCTAGCAAAATCGGTAGAATTTCTTTACACCAACAATAAACACATGGAGAAGGAATATAAGAAGACTTTCCCACTCACAATTGCCTCAAAAATAATAACATACCTGGGAACAGACCTAACCAAAGACAACAAAGACCCCTGAAGAAGGAGATTGAAAATGACATCAAAAGATGGAAAGACCTCCCATGCTCATAGATTGGAAAAATTAACATAGTAAAATTGTCCATTTTGCCCAAATTGTTATACAGATTCAATGCAATCCCAATCAAAATCCCTATGATCTTCTTCACAGACTTGGAAAAAAAAATTCCTTAAAGTCATATGGAAAAACAAAAGACCCTGAATAGCTAAGGCAACCCTGAGCTAAAAATGCAATCCAGGGAGGATTGCCCTACCAGACTTCAAACTATATTACAGGCCCATAATCATAAAGATATCCTGATACTGGCACAAAAACAGACCTGTGGATAAATGGAACAAAATCGAAGATCCAAATTGAGCTCATACAATTTCAGCCACGTCATATTTGACAAAGGGGCAAAAAACCCTCAATGGAGGAAGAATAGCATCTTCCACAAACGGTGCTGGCAAATTGGATCACCATTTGTAGAACAACAGAATTAAACCACTACCTCTCACCCTGTACAAAAATCAACTCCAAGTGAATCAAAGATCTCAATGTGAAGCCTGAAACCCTGAAGCTGATAGAAGAAAAAGTTGGCAACAACCTACAAGGCATAGGTGTAGGAAAATACTTTCTAAATCAGACAGCATCTGCACAGGAAGTAAGGTCAACAATTGACAAATGGGATCTCATAAAACTCAAAAGCTTCTGAGCTTCTGTATAGTGAAAGAAACAATCAAGGAGGTGAAGAGAAACCTCACAGAGTGTGAGGAAATCTTTACCAGTGATACCTCTGACAGAGCATTGGCATCATGAATATATAAACTACTCAAAAAACAAAGAAGTAAGAACACAAATGACTTACTCAAAAGATGGAGTAAAGAACTGAACAGAGACTTCATCAGTAAGGAAGTAAAGGTGGCTAAGAAACACCTTAAAAAGTGTTCAACTTCATTAATAATTAAGGAAATGCAAATTATGACCACTCTCAGATATCATCTCACTCCAATAAGACTAGCTAAGATCAAGAAAACAAAAGACAACAGATGTTGGAGAGATTATGGGGAAAAGGGAACACTCATCCACTGCTGGTGGGAATGCAAACTTGTACAACCACTATGGAAAGCAGTGTGGAGAACCCTTAAAATACTCTGAATGAACCTAACACCTGACCCAGTCATACCACTCCTGGGTATATACCCCAAAGACTCATCCTACTGCAGAGATACATGCACATCCATGTTTATTGCAGCTCTCTTCACAATAACAAAGAGCTGGAACCAACCCAAATGCCCCTCAACAGATGAGTGAATAACAAATATGTGGTACATCTATCTACACAATGGAGTACTATTCAGCAGAAAAGAAAGATGGCATTATGAACTTTGCAGGTAAATGAATGGAGCTCGAAGCCATTATGCTGACTGAAGTAACACAGTCCCAGAAAGACATAGAATGGTTTCCCTCATTTGTGGATGCTAGCACTAAACCCCCCAGACAAAAGGCAAGCTGAATGAAATTATTGTTATATTTTTGTTTATCTGAAAACAATTATGTTGATATAATGTGAATCTCTCAATGGGCTCTAGAATCCACCCACCAATTATTCTCAGACTCTGTAATTACTGTATATGGGTGAAGAATATGTATCTGTATTTTATGGATTATCTTTATTTAATGGAGTAAAATGTGAATTCCTAAGCATAAAAACAAGACTGAGAGAAAGATGCAGGACAGTTATGGCAGACTGCATGGTCTGGGGTGGGGTAGGGTGGGGTGGGGGAAGGGAAATGGGAATACGCCTGAACTGAATGGAGAAATGATGTATGAAATACACAAAACATCAATAAAAAAGTAAAAAAAAAAACCCAAAAAACTTTTATCTCCTAAGTTTCTTGAGCTTAGGTGGACTGGACCTCACATCATCATTCTTACTATGCCATCAACAGCCAAACTAGTAGGCTAACCACACTGCTACCATTTGTCCAGACTTAAGAAAGCCCCAACCCAAGATGGATGGTCTGTCAAACAGGTGGGACCCCCATTCTCACTTTTTCCAGAGACCCTCAAAGACAGTAACTTATCCAGAAAATCTCCAGAATGGTTGTTACATCCGTACACCCCTGTGCCCACAGCCCCACCTACTCCAGACTCCCCTTCTGTTCAATGTCCCAGCTCAGCAGGAAGAATCCAGACCAGAGTCATCACCCTATATACCCTAGGAGGCTGGGATGTTTGGTCAGACCAGGTACTTCCTCCAGTGCCCTGCCTAGCATGGAGTGGACACTTCTGAGCTGCATCAGCCCCTCATATCTGGACCAGCCCCACCATGTCTCATGTGCCCCACCACCCATATCCCCAGAAGCTTCCCAGCCTTCCTGCAGTGCTACAGTCAGGCCCTGGGACAAGGTGCCAAGATGGCCTAGACTAGAAGGACCCTTCCTTCTTTTCCAGACTGGAGCTTGTGTTTGCCTGCAAGGATCACCAGATGGAGCTCCAAATACCCATGAGACCACCGGATCTGAGGCCCACTTTCCAGCCAAGACAAACTGTAAAAAGGTTAGAATATATTAGAAATGTTTGTAATACCATTTTTTACCTTTTAGTTTAAGGAGGAAAATGTCTTTCAAAATTTGGCTTTTGGTGTCTGCAGGTAGACTGTGAAAAGCCCTTAATTTGCATTAAGGGAGACTGGGTCTTACCTTTCAGCTTTACCCAGCAGCTTAATTTGCAATCTAAAAGGCTTAGGAAGCCAATAGGGAGGTTCTGAGGGATGTAGGAAAAGGTCTCTTAACTGACAGTTGTAATGTAATATTTAAGATACAAGGAGAACCACCAAAGGAGAAAATATGTTTCTTTTGAAAAGTGGAAAAGTCCTGATTTGTATACCAAAGGGAAAACAAGCAGGAATGCTAGCAAGCCTGGGAGAAATTAGCATTACAAAAAAGTCTTCTGCCCTCCGGAGGCAGAGGCAGACAAATCTTTGTGAGGTCAAGGCCAGCCTGGTCTATAGAAAGAGTTCCAGGACAACTGGGTCTACAGGGAGACCCTGTCTAAAAAAGACAAAAAAAAAGTCTGTTGCCAAAACCAGGCCAAGGCAGTCAGACCAGTTTTGTGCAGCAGGGTACAAGCTAGGCCTGATGATGTTTCACCTTTTTTTTTAATTTTAATTTTTATTTTTAAAACCAAGTCACATTTCAAGACTGTAAAAATTATTAAATGACCCCAAGGCCAAGCTGTCCCTTATGCTGGTAGCCTCATTACTGCAAGATTGATTAGTCGTATAGACAGCACAGAGCAACGAAGCTGATGGGCTTCCTATAGGCATAAACAACCAGCAAACCCATGGCTGGGGAGATGGTAGCCCCTGAGCCACATCAGGCCAAGAAAGAGCTGGTTTCCATAGACCCCTCACACAAGCTGATGCTTGACATACATGTGCTTGGCTCAGAGTTCCACCATGAAGCACCAAAATATTACAATAAGAAAAATTGAGCCAGGTATGGTGGCACTTGCCTATAATCCCAGCACTCAGGAGGCAGAGGCAGGCAAATCTGTATGAGTTCAAGGTCAGCCTGTTCTACCAAGTGAGTTCAGGCCAGCTGGGACTGTAAGGTGATCCTGTTTCAAAGAGACCAAAAAAAAATTGAAGCAGGGGCTGGCAAGAGGGTTCGGCCCCTCTACCCAAGCCTAGGGACCTAAGTTCAATCCCTTGCAGCCATGGAAAAGTGGAAGGAGAGAACTACTCCACAGAGATATCCTGTGACCTCCACGTGTTGGCTGTGTCTCACATGTTTGGCAATTCCAGCGCACACACCACATACAGAAACTGAAAAACTAAATAAACAAACAAACAACTGCGAAGACCTGGAACTGTTGTAAATTTTCTGTTAGATCAGACCTGGTACTTCCTCCAGCACAAGGCCTAACATGGAGTGGATGCTGCCAAGCTCCTTACATCAGGACCAGTCCCACCAAGCCCTGAGCACCCCACCACCTGGATCCCCAGTGGCCTCTCAGCCTTCCTACAGCACTGCAATCGGGCCTGGACAAGGGGCCAAGATGTCCTAGACCAGAAGGATCCTTCCTACTTTTCCACTCTGTAGCTCATGTTTGCATGCAAGGATCACTGGATGGAGCTCCAAATTCCTAGGAGACCACTGGAATTGAGGCCCACCTTACAGCCTCTGACTTGAGCTGATTGGCTGATTCCAAAATGTCACCATCTCCCCTCCCCTAACCTATAAAAGGCCCTCCCTGATTTCTGGACATGTGCTTTCTCATGTTCCTTCACCTGAAAGGGCCATGGATTTGCCTGAGAGAGCATATTTCCTAGAATAATGCCTGCCTTTCTTTACTTCTAATTCAGATTGAACCTTTACCATGGCATTGGATACTTCGTATCTTGGTGGCCCTATGGAGAATGGGGTTATTTTTTCCTCAGCCTGGGGGGCTGAGGGCCCATGAGTTGGGAGCCATGGCCAGCAGGCAATGGTCTTGGCACACCTATCTAGACTCACCTTAGGTTTCTGTTTCCCCAAGGCTCATCCATTTAACACTAGGCAACTGCCAAAGTTTATAGTTTACTTATTAGGAAGCCATGCCTCGTTTGGCTGGAGCTCCCTGCTTCTTCTTCAGAATTCACCCACCCATAACCTTTCCCAGAGAACAATGGGCAGTTGGGTATTCTAGCAACCTAACGGCCTCAAACTATGCCAACTGGGGCTATTTCCTCCTACTCACTCCTATATAATCTGCCTTACAAAAAATAAAATTGAGACCTTGATCAAATTCTTGTCTTGGTCTCCTTCTTTGTGTCTGGTTTGTCTCTCATTCAGGTTACTTTCTCCCCGAGCCCTTGTTGAAGACCCCGCAGGCCAGGGCAAGTGGCGCCCAATGTGGGGCTTGGGGTACGAGAGCTGACCTGAACACCGCTCATCATTGAGAGGACATCATTCCCTCACATGGATCGCCACCCATCAGGTGAGTCACATCTGCATTGGTGATCACTACAGTTGTACCCGCCTGTAATACAGATCGCGAGAGGTAAGTGGAGTGGCACAAGCTCAGGTAAGGGAGCTTGAAACAAAGCTGAGGTAAAAGAGCACGGGACAACTGAATCAGTAAATGGAAAATTGTTTACACAAAAGGGTTAATGAACCCTCAAGGCACGAGGAAAGGGTTAAGAAAAAGAATTTTGTCAAGTTCCTCAAGACAGAAGAAACCATGGGACAAACACTTAGTAAGCATGAATTGTTTAAACAAGGGCTAAAGAATTCCCTCAAGACACGAGGAACTAGGTTAAGAAAAAAGATTTAGTTAAATTCTTCATTTTTCTAGAGGATGTCTGTCCTTGGTTTCCTCAAAAAGGAACCATAGATGAAAAACGGTGGAGCTGTCTTGGGGACTGCCTAAAAGATTATTATCAAGCCTTTGGCACTGAAAAATTCCCTGTATAGGCATTTTCTTATTGGAATCTCATAAATGATGTTCTACAAGTTGTTCACCCTCAGCCAGAGGTTTTGAAAATAGTACAGGATGGTGAACATTATCTTAAAAAAGATTTTAAGGCTAGTCAAATCTCTCCTTGTTCAAAAGTCTCCCCTAAAGGCTATAGTCCTCCCTGCCCCACCTCTAAATGCCCCTCTGTCTCAATCCCCATACCAGAGCCTAAGAGTGATCTCCCACCTGAACTCCCCACTTCTAAATCTCTTTACCCTGTCCTATTGGAATTTAAATCTCAAGCCCCCCAGGATGATTCCCTCTCCCCTGAGGAAGAGATTGACCCCAAGGAGGAGACTGCTAGGTATCATAATTCAGACTGGCCCCCTCAGGCACCTTCAGATCCATTTCCTCCATCCTATAAAACAGTCCCTCCCCCCTTTTTGGGCCCCAGCACCCAACACTGAATCTGACTTAGAAACAATAACTAGACAAGCCACTGTTAAGCTTTCTCATGAAGCATAATCCCTTAAAACATTGCTCCAAGTAAAAAAGGAAAAGTCACAATTACTCAAGCAGCTGCATGAGCTTGATTTAGAAATTAGTTCCCCCCATTCCTCCTGCTTGAAAACATTCCTCTAAAAACAAAGCCAAAAATAAAACCCTTCATGCCTTCCCAGTAACCCGATCCCATTCCAAAACCACCAAGAAAGATTTTAATGAGGCTACGCCTCCAAACTCTGATGAGGGAGAGATGGAGGCAGAGGGAGAGATGGAGGCGGAGGAACCGGGGGAGTCAGAACCCACGGGAGAAGAGGCAGATGAGAAAATTCTAATTACTAAAATTCAATGGTGCCACTGTCTTAAATTTAAACACATAAAATAATTTAAAAATGCGGTCTCTTCCTATGGTCCTGTTGCTCCTTTTACTATTTCATTATTAGAATCTCTCAGTGAAGACTGGCTTACAGTTAATGAATGGAACTTGTTGGCTAAAGCTGCTTTAACAAGAGGAGATTTTCTCCTATGGAAAGCTGATTTTACTGAAAGGTACCAGGATACTGTCCGACATAATTTGGCTGCCACTGGCTCTTCTAAGGGCCTGGACTTTAGGAAAATTTTTGGGTAACTGTCCTTATGACACAAATAAAAAGCCGACAAAATTCTCTCCTGGACTACTCACACAAATTCATCACGCTGCCCTTGAGGCTTGGAAGACTCTTGCCTCTCTCCTGTACAGGCAAGTATGCACACAAAGGGCCCATGCTGCAAGCTCCAAGCAGTGAGAGCTGTTACTGCTCCACTCCCCTGGAAATACAAAATCCATCATAGTAAGTTGCCAGGCAGCTGGCCCTCCTTAACAGGACTGTTAGTTAAGGTGGAAGAGACATTTAGTGAATCAATCCAACATTTGGTGGCTTTGAGTACAAAAGTGTTTTAATGGAGTTAACTAAAAAATGTCTTAAACTCGAAATGATTGTGTGTAAATGTGACAATAAAAAATTAATGGTTTCACAGCCTTGCACAGCCAAGGTGTGCAGTAGACCAGAAAACTGAGAACTTTCTATGCCTTGACATCAAGTTATTGTATAAAATCTAAAAAAGAAAAAGGGAATCTCTCATTATAGTAAGTCATATATCTGTGCAAGCTGTCTGTGTGTTAACTGTTCTCCCATGTGTCTGAGATTCATGTCATGTGTGTTTTTCTGTGTTGGTTTCTGTTAAAAGTGGCCACTTCAAAGTTCTTTCATTCTGTATTGTGCACATAAATTACTTTTGGTATGCCTCTTAAACTTTTTCAAGGCCTAATTTGAACCCGGGTTCCTAAATTTCTACAGAGAAAAATTCTAAACTGGTTATCTGTGATGGTTAATCCTGGGTGTCAACTTGACTGGACTAAGGAACAAATAAGAGAAAAGGGTCTTCTGATTGGACCACCTCAACCCGGATGTCCCACCCCAAATGTGGGTGTTACCTTCTGCCGGCAGGCAGTATTTAAGGCCACGGCAGCGGGAGCTGGCCCCTTTTTTCCTCCTGCAGCTTGCTTCTCTCATCTGGTGAGTTTGTCTTGCTGCTGTGATCAACCTTTTGGATCCCAGCGTGTACTGAGACTGGCAGATCTCCTGGAATCCATTCGGGCCTTCAGCACTAGACTGGGACTCCTGAGACATCCAGCCTTGTGGACTGAGCAGTTCCCTGGATTCCCGGCCTCTCCAGTTCGGCGCTACTGTTGAGCTCCGTCACGTGAGCAAATCAATAAATTGTATATAGTTATATATATTCATCCTGTTGCTTCTGTTTCTTTAGAGAACCCTGACTAATACAGATTTTGGTACCAGAAGTGGTTCTAGAGAAACAGAATTGAAAGGATGAATTTCTTTAGTGGGCTTGGTAGCCTCTGGAGCCAGCTCTCCAACCCAATGAAGCCTAGAGTTACTGAAGGCTCTCCTGGTGGCATGAAGAGGAATGATAATCCTTGGTGCAGACTATTTGATCTAATTATGAAGATAGATCCATTTGACTCACCTAACTCACCTCTTGTGAGAAGCAAGGAATTTAGTGACTCTATATATAAAACGTTCGAGAAATTGCAGAAAAATCAGGAAAATAATGATGTTGCCTTGTTGCTCCTAGCATGTCTGGATAAACTGTTAGACGAAAATATGGAGCTCGGTGATAAAAATGACCAGCTCCGGATTCGAAACAACAGTTTAAAGGTTTCCAAGTGTGCTCTGGAAGAGAATCTTCTCTCCAGCAGCCAAAGAGCTAAAGCAGCAGAAAATCAAGCTGGAGCCCTTATTATACGGTTGGCTGATTTACAACGCAAATTTAATTCCCAGCCACGAAAAGTGTCAGCAGTTAAAGTGAGAGCACTGGTGGGGAAAGGGTGGAACCCTGAAACTTGGGATGGAGATGTGTGGGAGAACTATGATGATGAGGATTTTGAACCCTCGGATTCTGAGGGATTTTCTTTATCTGAGGAATTAACCTCCCCACCCTCAGCAGAGAATCCACACCCTGCAGATCCCTCCTCCCCACCCTTGCCTGAGGAAATTAATCCCCCCCTCCCAGTGGGAGCTGATGTCCCTCAGGGCCCAACAATTGTTGCCTCTAGACCTATAACCAGATTGAAGTCTAAGCAAGCCCCTCAAGGTGAGATAGAAAGTGTGGTCCACGAGGAGGTGCGATATACTACTAAAGAAATTAATGAGTTTGCTGATTCATTCCGGCAGAAGCCTAAGGAATATGTGTGGGAATGGATTTTAAGGGTGTGGGATAATGGTGGAAGGAATATAAAATTGGATCATACTGAGTTTATCGATATGAGCCCACTGAGTAGAGATTCTAGGTTTAACATGGAAGCTCGAGCAGTTAAAAAAGGTGTTAAAAGTTTATTTGAATGGTTGGCTGATGTATTTATTAAAACATGGCCTACTAACAGCGAGTTAGAGATGCCTGATATTCCTTGGCTTAGTATTGATGAAGGGATTGTGAGGGTCAGGCAGATGGGCATGCTCGAGTGGATTCGAAGTGTAAAACCACATTCTCCACAATATGAGGACCCAGAGGACATGCCACTCACTGAATTTATAAGATGGAAAGTACTGAGAGAGACACCAGAACATTTGAAGAGCTTTGTTTTTGCTCTATTTCTTATGCCAGATCTTACAGTTAGAGAAGTTGTGGCTCGTTTGCATAAATTAAATGTACACGTAGTAGGTCTAACAGGACCTCAGGGTAGGCGTCAGGTGGCAGCACTGAATCGCAGAAGGCCAGATGAGCGTAGTTACAGTAATTATCATAATGGGTGGCAAAGGCAAAACAATACCTATAATGGCATGACCCGAAATGATCTTTGGAACTGGCTAATTAATCATGGTGTTCCCAGGAACCAAATACATAAGAAGCCTACTAAGTTTTTATTTGATCTGTATAAGCAGAAAAGCTCTAGAACGAATGACAGGAAGTCAACATTTGATTTTAGGAGTAGCGAATCCCGCCCAGTTGACCGGTTTCCAGACTTGAGACAGTTCACAGACCCAGAACCCCTTGAATGAAGGGGTGGCCGGGTTCCAGTGAGGAAGGACCTTGTCACAATACCAAAGAGTTATGCTGTTTGCCTTCCTCCTGTCCTTCCCCAGAGGGACCTGAGGCCTTTTACTAGGGTAACTGTACACTGGGGAAAAGGAAATAATCAGACTTTTCGAGGCCTATTGGATACTGGTTCTGAGTTGACACTGATCCCAGGAGACCCTAAAAAGCATTGTGGCCCTCCGGTTAAAGTAGGGGCCTATGGAGGTCAGGTGATAAATGGAGTTTTGGCTGAAGTCCGACTCACGGTGGGCCCAGTGGGTCCCAGAACGCATCCCGTAGTTATTTCCCCAGTCCCAGAATGTATAATTGGGATAGATATAATTAGAAATTGGCAGAATCCCCACATTGGTTCCCTGATCTGTGGAGTGAGGGCTATTATGGTTGGAAAGGCCAAATGGAAACCATTGGTGTTGCCTCTACCAGGGAAAATAGTGAACCAAAAACAGTATCGTATCCCTGGAGGGATTGCGGAGATTAATGCCACTATCAAGGATTTGAAAGATGCAGGGGTGGTGATTCCTACCACATCTCCATTTAACTCTCCAATTTGGCCTGTGCAAAAGACAGATGGATCATGGAGAATGACAGTTGACTATCGAAAACTCAACCAAGTAGTGACACCAATTGCAGCCGCTGTACCAGATGTGGTGTCCTTACTCGAGCAGATTAATATGTCTCCTGGTACCTGGTATGCAGCTATTGATCTGGCCAATGCTTTTTTCTCAATACCGGTTCATAAGGACCACCAGAAGCAATTTGCTTTCAGCTGGCAAGGCCAACAGTATACCTTTACTGTCTTACCTCAGGGGTATGTTAACTCTCCAGCGTTGTGCCATAACTTAGTTAGAAGGGATCTTGATCGCCTGACTCTTCCACAAAATATCACACTGGTCCACTATATTGATGATGTTATGTTGATTGGACCCAGTGAACAGGAGGTAGCAGCTAGCCTAGACTTGTTGGTAAAGCATATGCGCATGAGAGGATGGGAAATAAATCCAACTAAAATTCAAGGGCCATCTACCTCGGTGAAGTTTCTAGGAGTTCAGTGGTGTGGAGCATGCAGAGACATTCCTTCTAAGGTAAAGAATAAGTTGTTGCACCTGGCCCCTCCCTCCACCAAGAAAGAAGCACAACGTCTGGTGGGTCTTTTTGGATTCTGGAGGCAGCACATTCCTCATCTGGGTGTGTTACTACGACCCATATATCAGGTGACTCGTAAGGCAGCAAACTTTGAGTGGGGCTTGGAACAGGAAAAGGCTCTTCAACAGGTCCAGGCTGCGGTGCAGGCTGCTCTGCCCCTAGGGCCATATGATCCAGCAGACCCAATGGTGCTTGAGGTATCAGTGGCAGATAGAGATGCTGTCTGGAGTCTGTGGCAGGCTCCCATAGGGGAATCACAGCGGAGGCCCTTGGGATTTTGGAGCAAGGCTCTACCTTCATCTGCAAACAACTATTCTCCTTTTGAGAGACAGCTCTTAGCCTGCTATTGGGCCTTAGTGGAAACTGAACGTTTGACAATGGGCCACCAAGTCACCATGCGACCTGAGCTGCCCATCATGAGCTGGGTGTTATCTGACCCACCAGACCATAAAGTAGGACGTGCACAGCAACAGTCCATTGTCAAATGGAAGTGGTACATACGGGACAGGGCCCGGGCAGGCCCTGAGGGCACAAGCAAGCTACATGAAGAAGTTGCCCAAATGCCTATGGTTCCCACTCCTGTTACAATGTCTCCTGGGCTTAAGCATGCACCTATGGCTTCATGGGGTTTGCCCTATGATCAGTTGACTGAGGAAGAGAAGACTAGGGCCTGGTTTACTGATGGTTCTGCACGCTATGCAGGCACCACCCAGAGGTGGACAGCTGCAGCATTACAGCCAATTTCTGAAACAACCCTAAAGGACACTGGTGAAGGAAAGTCTTCACAGTGGGCAGAACTTCGGGCAGTGCACATGGTTGTGCATTTTGCCTGGAAGGAGAAATGGCCAGAGGTTCGATTATATACTGATTCATGGGCTGTAGCCAATGGTTTGGCTGGATGGTCAGGGACTTGGAAGGAGCATGACTGGAAAATTGGTGAGAAAGACATTTGGGGAAGAAGTATGTGGATAGAGCTCTCTGAATGGTCAAAGGATGTGAAGATACTTGTGTCTCATGTAAATGCTCATCAAAAGGTGATCTCAGCAGAGGATGAGTTTAATAATCAAGTAGATCGGATGACTCGTTCTGTGGATTGTCAGCCTCTTTCTCCAGCTATCCCTGTTGTTGCTCAATGGGCCCATGAACAAAGTGGTCATGGTGGCAGAGATGGAGGTTATGCATGGGCTCAACAGCATGGACTCCCACTCACTAAGGCTGATCTGGCTACAGCTGCTGCCGAGTGCCAGATTTGCCAACAGCAGAGACCAACATTGAGCCCCCGATATGGTGCTATTCCCCGGGGTGACCAGCCAGCAACCTGGTGGCAGGTTGACTACATTGGACCACTTCCATCATGGAGGGGACAGCGTTTTGTTCTTACAGGAATAGATACTTATTCTGGTTATGGATTTGCCTTTCCTGCACGTAATGCTTCTGCCAAAACTACCATCCAGGGACTTACGGAATGCCTTATCCACCGTCATGGTATTCCTCACAGCATTGCTTCTGACCAAGGAACTCACTTCACAGCCAAAGAAGTGCGACTGTGGGCCCATGGTCATGGTATCCACTGGTCTTACCATGTTCCCCACCACCCAGAAGCAGCTGGCTTGATAGAACGATGGAATGGCCTCTTGAAGACACAGTTACAGCGCCAATTAGGTAGCAATACCCTGGAGGGCTGGGGCAAGGTTCTCCAGCAAGCAGTATATGCTTTGAATCAGCGTCCACTATATGGTACTGTTTCTCCTATAGCCAGAATTCATGGGTCCAGGAACCAAGGGGTGGAAGTGGGAATGATTCCACTCACTATCACCCCTAGTGACCCAGTAGGAAAATTTTTGCTTCCTGTACCCACGACCTTGCGTTCTGCTGGTCTAGACGTTTTGGCTCCAATGGGGGGAGTGCTTTTGCCAGGAGATACAGCAAACGTTCTATTGAACTGGAAGCTAAGACTTCCCCCTGGCCACTTCGGGCTTCTACTGCCTTTAAGCCAACAGGCTAAGGAAGGAATAACAGTAGTAGGAGGAGTGATTGATCCAGACTACCATGGGGAAATTGGACTTTTTCTCCACAATGGGGGCAAGGAAGATTATGTCTGGAAGGCAGGAGATGCTGTAGGGCGCCTTCTGGTGCTACCATGTCCTATGATTAAGGTCAATGGGAAACTCCAACAACCCAAACCAGACAGGACAATAAATGGCCCAGACCCTTCAGGGATGAAGGTATGGGTCACTCCTCCAGGGAAAGAGCCAAGACCTGCAGAGGTGCTTGCTGATGGCGGAGGAAATACAGAATGGGTAGTAGAAGAAGGTAGTCATAAATATCAGCTGAAGCCACGGGACCAGTTGCAGAAACGTGGATTATAATAGATATTAACCTTCGTCCTATTTGGTTAAGAATGTGCTTGTTTATATATGTATATATATATATGTATATATGTATGTATATTAAGTGGATACTTGTGTTCCCCTTTGAATGTGCAACTGAGATATGTGTTAAGTGTTGTCATATTTAGGTTATTAGATACTGAAGGACTAAGTTCTTCTCAAGGACATTACCACCTACTCTAAGATATAATGCTTTGCTATTGCACATGAGATACTTATAACATGTTAGGTGGAATTATGACCCTGCCATCGTTTGCAATTGACATTTAAGCAGAGGCTATTTATTGGGTGTCAAGTTGACAAGGGGTGGACTTGTGATGGTTAATCCTGGGTGTCAACTTGACTGGACTAAGGAACAAATAAGAGAAAAGGGTCTTCTGATTGGACCACCTCAACCCGGATGGCCCACCCCAAATGTGGGTGTTACCTTCTGCCGGCAGGCAGTATTTAAGGCCACGGCAGCGGGAGCTGGCCCCTTTTTTCCTCCTGCGGCTTGCTTCTCTCATCTGGTGAGTTTGTCTTGCTGCTGTGATCAACCTTTCGGATCCCAGCGTGTACTGAGACTGGCAGATCTCCTGGAATCCATTCGGGCCTTCAGCACTAGACTGGGACTCCTGAGACATCCAGCCTTGTGGACTGAGCAGTTCCCTGGATTCCCGACCTCTCCAGTTCGGCGCTACTGTTGAGCTCCGTCACGTGAGCAAATAAATAGATTGTATATAGTTATATATATTCATCCTGTTGCTTCTGTTTATTTAGAGAACCCTGACTAATACATTATCTAAATGTTTTATTTGTTATCTGTTAAGACTGGATTCGATCTCCAAATTAAACTGTTTTAAAGTTGCAGGTATTCTAACTTCACTTTCCTTTCAAGCTGTTTTCCAGATATTTGTTTTCTTTTCTTCTACCTAGCCAGGCTTTTGACAGCTCTGCCACCATGAACAGTGGCACATGGCTTCCCCTGGATGCCTGTAGACTGCAATCTCTTCCCTCCAATGAAACAGTCCAAAATGTTTTTTGGTATTGTTCATTGCTTAATTTTCTTGGTTTTGTACTGCCTTGGTAGGAATGAATGTTTTCTGACACCTTATTCTTTAGCTTCTTCCTTGGTTAAATTGTCTTTAATTATTGTATTGTGACTTTAGTCATGGTTAGCCTTCAATACAAAATGGGCATATAATTCTGTTTTTCATCACTTGTTAAAATATTTCAATAAGTTCATAGTTTAAAACTAATGGTGTAAACTATCAATGACAACATGGTAAGAAAAACTGTATTAGCCTCCTCAGCCTTGAGAATGCAATTAGGGCTGTATGCTTTAAATGACATCTCTAAAGAATGAAAACATGTCTGACAACAAGGTATGTGAGTCTGATCAATAAAAACACTAGGATAAAAATCTCTTGTATAAATGTATGGATAAATTGCCTATCTATGTGGATGATACTGTTAATAACTCTATAATAAACTTACAACATATTAGGAATCTATCAGACCACTGATGGACAGTATATGGTATTTTCTCCAATGTGTGTATGTCTGTGTATGATCACAATGTATGTCTGTGCCTCTGTTCAGTACAACTTTTATAAATTGCCATCACCAAAACTAAGTTTTAAAACCTTGTGTATGAGTGTGGGTATACAGTACTGTTTGCTTTTCAGAATTCTATAATGTGGTTATAGCACATATAAGAAATTGTGTTCCACAACTGGAGAGTCTCAGTACTTTGCAACATGTGGACAGTCTATGCTAAGTAAATCCCTTGTTGCAGCCTCAGGTAAAATGGACATATATAAATATTGAATTACCCGTACAAACTAAAAATATTTTATATATCTGTTGTCCTGTTAGTTAATGATTTTAAAACTGAATCCTAGTTAAAACCTGTTTCAAGAAATGAAAATTTAGTTTGTCTTTTGATCTTACTAATATTGTATTCAACATGCTAGTATGCTCTAATTATACATGGCAATGTGACCACCAATCAGTTTGATATTCAAGGGTAGAATGAAGGTCATTCAAAAATTTTTTTAAAATTTGTCTTAGACCTGAGTACTGAATAGGTCATTTGGATTTCAGAGGTTCAAACAGCCCTGTGAAGGTTTAAATTCCACTTTGGATATGGAAGTTGTTTGTTTGTTTGTTTGTTTACATTGTTTGGCACCCCCCCTTAAGACAACTTAAAATTTAAAATAAGACACAGAAAATGGTTAGAAAAAAATTAATACACAATTTCTTAGTGAATAAAAGTGTAGCTGTTAAATAAAATATCCAAATTTCACATGCTGGTATTTTAAAAACAGCTCACATGAAAAACCATGTCATGTTAATGGGTAACTGTTGAGTTTTGAGAACACTGTACATTTTTGTGTGAACCAAAATTATTTACCTTGTAACTTATGTAGCTTGGCAAGTGCTTTTAATCTGATGGGGTTAATAGCATGAAATAAAATTTGGGGGAAACTTTAGGTCCTTTAAAAAGAATTAATAATCATTAGCTACATCTATGACAAAATGTTTATTCGGGTTTACTTACAAAATACTACAGTTGGCAAAAATTATAAACAAAGTGTTAACACCCTATGGATGCAATGGATTAATAGAATGAACATTTGATAAAAATCACTTGATAAGGATTATAAACTATTTTGTGCTTAAAGTGAAACATACTTTTTGTTTTCTTTAAATGTGTTGTAGATCTAGTCTTTAATTTCTTGTATGTTTATTGTGACTTCCTGTTGGTACATTAGCTTCTATAACTCTCCTATATATCTATTATACTTGGTACATGTTACTTTTAACATTTTTTAAAAATATTAGGTTTCATTTTGGGGGACCACATGAGAACAGTCTGAATGAAACCAATTCTGGTGAGCTTCTTTTAAACATTTCCTGCCTCTGTAGATATGTGATAATGCCCTCCCCTCATTTTCTTCTCAAAGTTGTAATTCAAAACCTGGGGACAAGTAACATGTCCATCATTTAAAATAGTCCTAGAAGGCATTGCTTTTAGCCTCTTCATTATCTTGAGTTTGTTTCCTGGACTACGTTGAAGAACAAATTGTGTGCTTTAGTGGATAGGTTTAATGCCAACTTCACACACCTGAACCCATTGTGGGCAAAGCCATCCTTGGCCAGATATTTCTATAGTGTATAAAATAAGTTAAACATGAGCCAAAAACACAAGCCAGCAAGCAGCATCCCTTCCTAGCCTTTGCTGCAGTTACTACCTTCAGGCTCCTGTCATGAGCTTTCACTATTAGAATGTTTTGCAACAACAATTAAAAATTTATACAAAATATTTAAGTCAATGTTCAAGCTTTATTTATGTGCTATATAGAAAAACATTCAACTGACCCTCTTGGAGGTTTAACAATCATACTTAAAACTCCAATCTGATTTGGCATGAGGGATTTAAAAGGACAATATTTTGGCCCTTACCCTCTAAGGTCAACTTAAGTCCTAGGGTCCTGCATTGGCACCTTTGTACATGTCCTGTGGCAGTGAGTCACCAGTCATCCTGAGCCAGGGAGGTCTTGGAGATTCACTTAAGTGGACTTCTTCTGGCCAGTGTCCAGTCAAAGGAGAAAATTCAGTATAGAAGAGAAGCTCCTCATGCTTCAAAGGGAAGGTCTGGTCAAGCAAGACCTAACTTTGTCTTCATGTAGATGGAACCAGTAAAAAGAGCCAGGCACAAGGCCTGAATTACCCTTAAGGACCAGAATCTCAACTAATTATAACACCAAAACTAATTTAATTTATCTGAGCTAACTGTGTGGTTTTAAACACCCCAACAAAAAACTATGATCAAAAAAATACCATAAAAATAAGTAAAAGATCTACTGTGCCATGCTAGAAAATAAATCAGAAACCGGTCATGGTTAAGCTGGCTCTCATTTTGAAGCCCCGAGTACTAATAGAGTACAGGTCCTCTTTTCCTCTGGAAATTCTAGACAGGGACCCTCCAATCACTAATACACCCAGTAGGCCCCTTGTCAGTACTGTGAAGTCTGGGCACTGGTACACTCACATAAGACTTAACCAGCTTGTCTTTTCAGTTGCAGAAAAACTGTATACTAACTACTGCCCACTAATGATCTGGACCAAAATACCTGGCAACTAGAATGGCCAAGATGGGAGACTGGATTCTAACCCTCCAGCCTGACACCTGTTCCCTCAAGACATCATCCCTCCTCAGCTCTGAAGCAGATACAGAAGAGAGAACAGCGTCCCATTCCCTCATAATCAAAAGGCTGGAATGTTGTGTCTGAGTTTCCCAAAATTCCAAGGAACACACACTACTCTGCTAATAAGCACCGCAAGGTGCTTATTACCAGGGTAGTGATTGTCAAGGATTCCCTGAAAAGAGGTACAAGATATGGTCCAGTTATCATCATTTTGCATTAACCATTGAATCTGAGCAGGGGAATAGGGCAGGATAATCTTGCTGGGGTCTTTACCAAATTTTTTTTGCTTTGGTCGCATCCAATTTTTATAAGATTTGCCACCCAGGAGGTATAGGGGGTAAGAACTTTGGGTGGTGAAGCAGGAAATGTACTCAGAAAAGGGGTCCCTCTTGCCAAAATACTCTGGTGGGGGTGAATTCAGTAGCACAAATAATTAGAAGAAGAGGTTTTTCATAAGAGATAAAGGTGACTCTTTGGTTTATTATTGCAGTTTCCACCACTCGAAGAGCTTTTAGGGTGGGGGCTGTTAGCGAACGACTAGAGGTGGGATCCAGGTCCCCTTTTAGGATGTCAAAAAGAGGCTTAAGTTCTCCAGTAGTTAACTTAAGATACGGTCTGAGCCAATTGATATTTCCTAGAAGTTTTTGGAGTCATTTAAGGTTTTTAAATGATTAGTTTTGAGCTAAACCTTTTGTGAAAGGATTTTATTATGGAATAGCTCAAAGCCTAAAAATAAATAAGGAGGTTTTAATTGAATTTTATCAGTTGCTATTTGAAGACTGGCTCCTGTAAGAGCCTTGGAAAGTTTTTGGGAGTAAATAAGGAGTTGAGCAGAGTCAGGGCCAGCCAGTAGGATGTCATCCATATAATGAATTAAATATACAGAAGGCCATTGCTGTCTAAATGGATCAATAATTTGAGCTACAAATTTTTGACATAATGTAGGACTGTTTGCCATTCCCTGAGGTAAAACCTTCCATTGGAACCTTGGCATAGGG
>VZQC01006173.1:1242562-1285163 GCA_009823505.1 Rhizomys pruinosus | reverse complement strand
CTGCAGGGTGCCCTGTGGGTTTGGGAGGGGAGGAGGGGCCTTAGGTTGGTCTCTTCTGAGGAGAGATTTGAATAGAATGCTGTGACCAGACCAGTTGGGAGAAGGGGAAGGGGCGAAGTGGATTTTGATCAACCTTTTTTTTTTTTTTTTCTTTTTTTTTTTTTTTTGTAATGTGGATAAGTTCTTTTGTTCCTTGGGAATGTTTACCTAACCCTTGTCTGGGGAGAAAGCCTTGATTGAGCACTTGTTGAGCGACCAGTTCATTAGGGCTGCACATAATGAGCCCCATTTGAGAGAGAATGTCTCTGCCCCAGAGGTTGATGGGTATAACCTCAGTGCTCTGTAAAGGGTTAGAGGTTTGTCCAATTCCCTTAAGATGAGTCATTGAGGCTGTGAGGGGCCAAGATGAAGGCCAATCTTTACTACAAACAAATGTGTCATCTGAACCAGTGTCCATGAGACCTTCAAATGTCTTCCCTTTTAGTTTTAATTGGAGTAGGGGTCTTTTTTGGGTGATTTTTTGTGCTCAATAAACATTTGATGACCCAAATCCATCGGGGCCTCTTTTTTGTTCATAATGGGGATTTTTATTATTGAGAGGGAGTAATATTAATTGAGCAATTTGTTGGCCAGGGGAAATTATAATTGGTCCTTGAGAGGCGGTGACCATAAGTTTGATCTCTCCAGTATAGGTATTGTCAATAACTCCAGAACAGATGGTGAGGCCCTGAACGGTAGAACTGGTGCATCCAAGAACAAGGCCAAAAGTGCCCTGAGGCAAGGGGCCAAAGATCCCAGGGGAAAGAACTTGAGTTCCCATATCAGGGGTTAATATTGACTCAGAGGTGGAACAGAGATCAAATCCTGCACTGCCGGTGGTTGCTCAGTAGAGTGCAGTGACATTTTGTTTACCAGGTTTTGGGCTGACTGAGGGATGAACCTCACTGCCCCAGGGCTGGGTCCTGGGTGGTTGTGGGGGCCCTGGGGCTGGCCCCGCATCAAGTTTCCCTGTCTTGGAGGCAGAGGATTTCCTAGTATGTCAATTTTAGAGCAGCATTGAGAGGCCCAATGCTTGCCTCGTTTGCACTGAGGACACAGGTAGGACGAAGTAGTCATTCGGCTTTGGGAACTGTGCATTCTTTTACAAAATGACCTGGCTGTTTGCAATTGAAGCAAGTTTTAGGATTGATTCCCTGGGTAAAGTCCTTAAGAGCAGCCCCTATGGCTATCCTGATATTCCAAGAAGCTGGGTCTACGTCAGAACAAAGTTGTATAAAGTCAGAGATACTTTTACAACAGCGATGTGGGCGTATAGCCACTTGACAAGCCGAGTTGGCATTTTCAAATGCAAGATGCATGATGAACTCATTGTCAGTTTCTTCTCTGCCCATGAGGCGTTCAGCAGCCTCTGTAAGATGGACTACAAACTCGCTATAGGGCTCATGTGGTTCCTGTCAAATTTTGGCAAGAAAAGTGATAGCAGACCCTTTGGAGGGGAGATTCTTCCAAGCCTTAAGGGCACCGTGTTGAATTTGTGTGAGTAGTCCAGGTGAAAATTTTGTTTGTTTCTCATTTGTATCGTAAGGACAGTTGCCCAATAATTTGTCTAAACTCCAGGCTTTAGAGGGGCCAGTGGCAACCGAATTATGGTGGGCAGCGTCCTGGCACCTTTCAGTATAATCAGCTTTCCATAGGAGAAAATCTCTTGTTAAAGTAGCTTTAGTCAACAAGTTCCAATCATTGACCGTAAGCCAGTCTTCACTAACAGATTCTAATAATGAAATAGTAAAAGGGGTGACAGGACCATAGGGAGAGACCACATTTTTTAATTATTTTATGTGTTTAAATTTAAGATGGCGGTACCATTGATTTTTAATAATTAGAGTTTTGTTTTCTGTTTTCTCATCTCCCTCTTCTGACTCCCCAGGCTCCTCTGCCTCCATTTCTCCCTCTGTCTCCATGTCTCCTTCATCAGAGTTTGGAGGCATAGCCTCATTAAAATATTTCTCAGTGGTTTTGGAATGGGTTTGGGTTACTGGAAAGGCATGAAGGGTTTTACTTTTGGTTTTGTTTTTAGAGGAAGGTTTTTGAGCAGGAGGAATGGGGGGAAAACTAATTTCTAAGTCAAGGTCACGCAGTTGCCTAAGTAATTGGGACCTTTCCTTTTTGACTTGGAGCAATGTTTTAAGGGGTTGTGCTTCTCGAGAAAGCTTAACAGTGGCTTGCCTAGTTATTATTTTTCTAAGTCACACTGAGCTTTGAGCACTGGGGCACAAAAAGCGGGGGCATATTATAGGGCAGGGGAAATGGATCCGAAAGTGCCTGAGGGGGCCAGTCTGAATTATGATACCTAACAGCCTCCTCATTAGGGTCAGTCTCTTCCTTGGGGGAGAGGGAATCATCATGGGAAGCTTGAGATTTAAATTCTGATAGGACAGGGTAAAGAGATTTGGAAGTAGGGTCTTCAGGTGGGAGATCACTTTTAGACTCTGGTATGGGGATTGAGACAGAGGGGAATTTAGAGGTGGGGGGGAGGCCATGGACTTTAGGGGGTACTTTTGAACAAGGAGAGATTTGACTAACCTTAAAACCTTTTTTTTGAGATAATGTTCACTATCTTGTATTAATTTTGAAACCTCTGGTTGAAAATGAACAACCTGTAGAACATCATTTATGAGATTCCAATAAGAAAATTCCTGTTCAGGGACCTTTTCAGGGCAGAAGGCTTGGTAATAGTCTTTTAGGCAGTCGCCAACACGGCTCCACTGTTTTTCATCTATGGTTCCTTCTTGAGGGAACCAAGGACAGACGTCCTCCAGAAAAATGAAGAAATCAACTAAATCCTTTTTTTAACCCTAGTTCCTCATGTCTTGAGAGAAGTTTTTAACCCTTGGATTAACAATTCATGCTTACTGAGTGTTTGTCCCATGATTGCATCACTCTACTTACCTCTTCCAATCTGTATAACAGGCAGGTGCTCCTGGGGTGATCTCCGTGTGGATCTTCACTCACCAGCTAGGTGGTGATCCAAGGGAGGAAGGACATACTCTCTGGTGAGCGGCATTCAGGTAAGCTCTCATACATCTAGCCCCACACATTGGGCACCACTTGCCCCGGCCCACGGGGTCTTCAACAAGGGCCCGAGGAGAAGGTAACCTGAATGAGAGACAAACCAGACACAAAGAAGGAGACCAAGACAAGAATCTGATCAAGGTCTCAAATTTTATTTTTGTAATGCAGTATATATTGGAGTGAGCAGGAGGAAACAGCCCCAGTTGGCATAGTTTAAGGCCATTAGGTTGTTAGGATACCTAACTACCGATTGTTCTCTGGGGAAGGTTATGGATGAGTGATTGTCAAGAAGAAGCGGGGTGTTCTTGTCAAACAGGGCATGTTGTCCTAATAGGTTAACTATAAGCTTGGTCAGTTGCTTTGTGCTAAATGGATGAGTCTTGGGGAAACAGAAACCTAAGGTGGCTCTAGATAGCTGCAGCCACACTGTTGTCTAATGGACATACCTCCCAACAAAGAAGAGGAGGGAAGGGGAAGTAGAGGGAAGGGAAGAGGAAGTGGATAGAAGGGAAGGGAAGGGGAGTGGAGGGAAGGAAAGGGGAAGTGGAGAGAAGGGAAGGGAAAGGAAAAGGAAGGGAAGGGGAAAAAGGAAATGTAGGGAAGGGAAAGAGAAGGGAAGTAGAGGGAAGTGGTGGGAAGGGAAGGGTAGGGAAGTGAAAAAGGAAGAGATGAGAGGGGAAGGGAAGGGTAGGGAAGGGAAAGGAAAAGGAAGGGAAGGGAAGAAGGGAAAGGGAAGGAAAAGAAAAAAGAAAAGAAAAGATCAAAACAGCATTTCAAGTTAGGGCACTAGCCACCAATCTTAGCAAACTGAATTCAATCCCAGGAATCCTCAGGGGGGAAGAAGAGAACTGACTCCCACAAATTGTCCTCTGACTTCCAAAAACACACTATATAGCCCTGCCTCATATAGAAATACATGTAAAAGATGGGGCTGGAGAGATGGCCTAGTGGTTAAGAGCACCAACTGCTCTTGCAGAGGACCCAGGTTCGATCCCCAGCACCCACATGGCAGCTAAGAACGGTCTGTAACTCCAGTTCCAGGGGAATCTGACACAATCTTCTGACCTCCATGGCATTTCATGACACGGGTGCACAAACCTACATGCAGACAGTACATTCATACACATAAAAATAAATAAAATTTTAAAAAAGAAATAAATGTAAAAGAAAGAAAGAAAGCCAGGGTGGGGTTGCATCTGCCATTCACCCCAGCTCCTTCAAGACAGATCTCTGGGGAGATCACAGCCAACCTCCTCCACATAGTGGCTTCCTGGCATGCTGGAACTAAGGAGGCCCTGAAACAAAAACCTCAAAGAAAGAAGAAAGTAACACTCAAAAGTTTGGGAGTAAATTCATGAGTGTGCCCTTGACCTTGAGCCTAGTCTCAACACCTTCCCTTTCATTCAAGGAGGTTGGATCTGGATAGGGTAAAAATTCCAATTAAGACTATGTGGGCAAAAAACCTGTAGGCAGAGACTTGATCATCTAATCGGGTGGCTGCTTGTACTGGGATGCCAGCAGGAGAAAAGGGTGGGGTCTGCAGAGGTTCTGATAAACCTTCCCCCTAAGCAGAAGAGCCTCAGAGTCCTGCAGCCTGGATTCTGCACTGCCTCCTGCTGCTGGATTCAGAGCCCTGTCCTCAGTGTCCACTCCTGGTAAGACTCTCACATCCCCTGGGACACCCCATTGCACCAAGTCTAGCCAGGGGACTGTAGACCAAGATGGCACAGGAAATTCTGATGTCTGTCTTCTCAAATGAGAAGACTGATTGAAACCCACAATGCAGTTTTGCTTTCCTTTCAAATTCTGCTTTTTTCTTGGTCTTTCTTCCTTTCTTTCCTTCCCACACTCTGTCCCTCCCCCACCCTTTCTCTCTCTCCTTTCTTCCTTCCTTCCTTCCTTCCTTCCTTCCTTCCTTCCTTCCTTCCTTCCTTCCTCCCTTCCCTGGCTTTTTTCTGAGTTTGTTAATTTGGATTGGCGTTAGTTTATGGGTGCATGTGTCTGTGAGTAGGCCACATGTTTGGGTAGAGAGGAAGGTTGTAAGCAGTTGGCTGTGGGTACAGGAACTGCACAGGAAGAGTAGTATGACACCTTACCTGTGGAGCTCAAGCCCTAACATAATGATTTTTAAGGTAGTTTTATTTTTTGTTTCTATATCTTTATTTTATATGAGTATTTTGCTTGCATGTATTTATATATACCATAAGTGTACAGTTCCTGTAGAGATTAGCAGAGTGTTAGATCATCTGGAACTGTAGTTACAGAGGGTGTTTAGCTGTATGTGGGAACTGGAAAATGAACATGGTCCTCTGCAAAAGCAGTCAATGCTCTTATCCATAGAGCCATTTCTCCAGCACCATATTCTTTTTGATGTTAAGAGAGAACCTTTTATATGGGAATTTTCTTTGGGTTTCTTTGTTTGTAAAACTGTTAAAACTTTAGTTATGTGAGATAAAACAAATAGTGTTTACTTTTGAGCTATGTGTACTGATCCTGCCAGGAAGTCTAGTACTCACTGGCCATAGAGAGAGGAGGATCACAAGTTCTGGTCATCCTCAGCTACATAATTTTCACAGTTTACTGAAAGTTTACGGTGATACTCAACACTAGTGTGTCAATGTGCTGATCTGCAGCGTCCTTAGTCCTTTTTGCTGGGATGTGGAAATGACAGGTCTGGGAACTCCCATGGAAATACTGGCAAAAGTCACATGCTGTTCTGTGCTGACTCTGGCTTCTCCTTTCTGGAAATCTTTGAGGTGGGCATCACTGTCCTGTGAGCTGGGTGGCCAATTCAAGTTCTTCAGCAAGCTGTCTGCCTTCACTAGGCCAGCAGTGTTCTGGGGATGTGCTCAGAGCATTACTCCTTCAGAGCTCCTGGAGATGTTGTCAGATCATTACTCCTTCAGTGCTCCTGGGGATGTGCTCAGAGCATTACTCCTTCAGTGCTCCTGCGGATGTGTTTAGAGCATTACTCCTTCAGTGCTCCTGGGGATGTGCTTAGAGAATTACTCCTTCAGTGCTCCTGGGGATGTTCTCAGATCGTTACTCCTTCAGTGTTCCTGGGGATGTGCTCAGAGCATTACACCTTCAGTGCTCCTGGGGATGTTCTCAGAGCATTACTCCTTAAGTGCTCCTGAGGATGTGTTCAGAGCATTACTCCTTCAGTGCTCCTAGGGATGTGCTCAAAGCATTACTCCTTCAGTGCTCCTGGGGATGTGCTCAGAGCATTACTCCTTCAGTGCTCCTGGGGATTTGCTCAGAGCATTACTCCTTCAGTGCTCCTGGGGATGTGCTCAGAGCATTACTCCTTCAGTGCTCCTGGGGATGTGCTCAGAGCATTACTCCTTCAGTGCTCCTGGGGATGTGCTCAGAGCATTACTCCTTCAGTGCTCCTGGGGATGTGCTCAGAGCATTACTCCTTCAGTGCTCCTGGGGATGTGCTCAGAGCATTACTCCTTCAGTGCTCCTGGGGATGTGCTCAGAGCATTACTCCTTCAGTGCTCCTGGGGATGTGCTCAGAGCATTACTCCTTCAGTGCTCCTGGGGATGTGCTCAGAGCATTACTCCTTCAGTGCTCCTGGGGATGTGCTCAGAGCATTACTCCTTCAGTGCTCCTGGGGATGTGCTCAGAGCATTACTCCTTCAGTGCTCCTGGGGATGTGCTCAGAGCATTACTCCTTCAGTGCTCCTGGGGATGTGCTCAGAGCATTACTCCTTCAGTGCTCCTGGGGATGTGCTCAGAGCATTACTCCTTCAGTGCTCCTGGGGATGTGCTCAGAGCATTACTCCTTCAGTGCTCCTGGGGATGTGCTCAGAGCATTACTCCTTCAGTGCTCCTGGGGATGTGCTCAGAGCATTACTCCTTCAGTGCTCCTGGGGATGTGCTCAGAGCATTACTCCTTCAGTGCTCCTGGGGATGTGCTCAGAGCATTACTCCTTCAGTGCTCCTGGGGATGTGCTCAGAGCATTACTCCTTCAGTGCTCCTGGGGATGTGCTCAGAGCATTACTCCTTCAGTGCTCCTGGGGATGTGCTCAGAGCATTACTCCTTCAGTGCTCCTGGGGATGTGCTCAGAGCATTACTCCTTCAGTGCTCCTGGGGATGTGCTCAGAGCATTACTCCTTCAGTGCTCCTGGGGATGTGCTCAGAGCATTACTCCTTCAGTGCTCCTGGGGATGTGCTCAGAGCATTACTCCTTCAGTGCTCCTGGGGATGTGCTCAGAGCATTACTCCTTCAGTGCTCCTGGGGATGTGCTCAGAGCATTACTCCTTCAGTGCTCCTGGGGATGTGCTCAGAGCATTACTCCTTCAGTGCTCCTGGGGATGTGCTCAGAGCATTACTCCTTCAGTGCTCCTGGGGATGTGCTCAGAGCATTACTCCTTCAGTGCTCCTGGGGATGTGCTCAGAGCATTACTCCTTCAGTGCTCCTGGGGATGTGCTCAGAGCATTACTCCTTCAGTGCTCCTGGGGATGTGCTCAGAGCATTACTCCTTCAGTGCTCCTGGGGATGTGCTCAGAGCATTACTCCTTCAGTGCTCCTGGGGATGTGCTCAGAGCATTACTCCTTCAGTGCTCCTGGGGATGTGCTCAGAGCATTACTCCTTCAGTGCTCCTGGGGATGTGCTCAGAGCATTACTCCTTCAGTGCTCCTGGGGATGTGCTCAGAGCATTACTCCTTCAGTGCTCCTGGGGATGTGCTCAGAGCATTACTCCTTCAGTGCTCCTGGGGATGTGCTCAGAGCATTACTCCTTCAGTGCTCCTGGGGATGTGCTCAGAGCATTACTCCTTCAGTGCTCCTGGGGATGTGCTCAGAGCATTACTCCTTCAGTGCTCCTGGGGATGTGCTCAGAGCATTACTCCTTCAGTGCTCCTGGGGATGTGCTCAGAGCATTACTCCTTCAGTGCTCCTGGGGATGTGCTCAGAGCATTACTCCTTCAGTGCTCCTGGGGATGTGCTCAGAGCATTACTCCTTCAGTGCTCCTGGGGATGTGCGCAGAGCATTACTCCTTCAGTGCTCCTGGGGATGTACTCAGAGTATTACTCCTTCAGTGTTCCTGGGGATGTGCTCAGAGCATTACTCCTTCAATATTCCTGTGGATGTCCTTAGAGCATTACTCCTTCAATGCTCCTGTGGATGTCCTTAGAGCATTACTCCTTCAGTGCTCCTGTGGATGTCCTTAGAGCATTACTCCTTTGGTGCTCCTGAGGATGTACTCAGAGCATTACTCCTTCAGTGCTCCTGGGGATGTACTCAGAGTATTACTCCTTCAGTGTTCCTGGGGATGTGCTCAGAGCATTACTCCTTCAATGCTCCTGTGGATGTCCTTAGAGCATTGCTCCTTCAATGCTCCTGGGGATGTGCTCAGAGCATGACTCCTTCAGTGCTCCTGTGGATGTCCTTAGAGCATTACTCCTTCAGTGCTCCTGAGGATGTACTCAGAGCATTACTCCTTCAGGCTTCTGGGGATGTGCTTAGAGCATTACACCTTCAGGCTTCTGGGGATATGCTTAGAGCATTACTCCTTTAGGCTTCTGGGGATGTGCTTAGAGCATTACTCCTTCAGGCTTCAGGGGATGTTCTTAGAGCATTACTACTTCAGTGCTCCTGGGGATGTACTCAGAGCATTACTCCTTCAGGCTTCTGGGGATGTGCTTAGAGCATTACTCCTTCAGTGTGCCTGGGGATGTGCTGAGAGCATTACTCCTTCAGTGTTCCTGGGGATATGCTGAGAGCATTACTCCTTCAGTGCTCCTGGGGATGTGCTTAGAGCATTACTCCTTCAGTGCTCCTGGGGATGTGCTCAGAGCATTACTCCTTCAGTGTTCCTGGGGATGTGCTCAGAGCATTAGTCCTTCAGTTCTCCTGGAGATTTGCTGAGAGCATTACTCCTTTAGTGCTCCTGGGGATGTGCTCAGAGCATTACTCCTTCAGTTCTCCTGGGGATTTGCTGAGAGCATTACTCCTTCAGTGCTTCTGGGCATGTGCTCAGAGCATTACTCCATCAATGTTCCTGGGGATGTTCTCAGTGCATTACTCCTTCAGTGCTCCTGGAGATTTGCTCAGAGCAATATTTCTTCAGTGCTCCTGGGGATGTGCTGAGAGCATTACTCCTTCAGTGCTCCTGCAGATGTGCTCAGAGCATTACTCCTTCAGTGCTCCTGAGGATGTGCTCAGAGCATTACTCCTTCAGTGCTCCTGGGGATGTGCTTAGAGCATTACTCCTTCAGTGGTCCTGGGGATGTGCTCAGAGTATTACTCCTTCAGTGTTCCTGGGAATGTGCTCAGATCATTACGCCTTCAGTGTTCCTGGGGATGTGCTCAGATCATTGCTCCTTCAGTGCTCCCAGGGATGTGCTTAGAGCATTACACCTTCAGTGCTCCTGGGGATGTGCTCAGAGCATTACACCTTCAATATTCCTGGTGATGTGCTCAGAGCATTACTCCTTCAGTGCTCCTGAGGATGTGCTCAGAGCATTACTCCTTCAGTGCTCCTGGGGATGTGCTTAGAGCATTACTCCTTCAGTGGTCCTGGGGATGTGCTCAGAGTATTACTCCTTCAGTGTTCCTGGGAATGTGCTCAGATCATTACTCCTTCAGTGCTCCTGGGGATGTGCTCAGATCATTGCTCCTTCAGTGCTCCCAGGGATGTGCTTAGAGCATTACACCTTCAGTGCTCCTGGGGATGTGCTCAGAGCATTACACCTTCAATATTCCTGGTGATGTGCTCAGAACATTACTCCTTCAGTGCTCCTGGGGATGTGCTCAGAGCATTACTCCTTCAGTGCTCCTGGGGATGTGCTCAGAGCATTACTCCTTCAGTGCTCCTGGGGATGTGCTCAGAGCATTACTCCTTCAGTGCTCCTGGGGATGTGCTCAGAGCATTACTCCTTCAGTGCTCCTGGGGATGTGCTCAGAGCATTACTCCTTCAGTGCTCCTGGGGATGTGCTCAGAGCATTACTCCTTCAGTGCTCCTGGGGATGTGCTCAGAGCATTACTCCTTCAGTGCTCCTGGGGATGTGCTCAGAGCATTACTCCTTCAGTGCTCCTGGGGATGTGCTCAGAGCATTACTCCTTCAGTGCTCCTGGGGATGTGCTCAGAGCATTACTCCTTCAGTGCTCCTGGGGATGTGCTCAGAGCATTACTCCTTCAGTGCTCCTGGGGATGTGCTCAGAGCATTACTCCTTCAGTGCTCCTGGGGATGTGCTCAGAGCATTACTCCTTCAGTGCTCCTGGGGATGTGCTCAGAGCATTACTCCTTCAGTGCTCCTGGGGATGTGCTCAGAGCATTACTCCTTCAGTGCTCCTGGGGATGTGCTGAGAGCATTACTCCTTCAGTGCTCCTGGGGATGTGCTCAGAGCATTATTCCTTCAGTGCTCCTGGGGATGTGCTCAGAGCATTACTCCTTCAGTGCTCCTGGGTATGTGCTCAGAGCATTACTCCTTCAGTGCTCCTAGGGATGTACTCAGAGCATTACTCCTTCAGGCTCCTGGGGATGTGCTTAGAGCATTATTCCTTCAGTGCTCCTGGGGATGTTCTCAGAGCATTACTCCTTCACTGCTCCTGGGGATTTGCTCAGAGCATTACTCCTTCAGTGCTCCTGGTGATGTGCTCAGATTATTACTCCTTCCATGCTCCCAGGGATGTGCTTAGAACATTACACCTTCAGTGCTCCTGGGGATGTGCTCAGAGCATTACACCTTCAGTTTTCCTGGTGATGTGCTCAGAACATTACTTCTTCAGTGCTCCTGGGGATGTGCTGAGAGCGTTACTCATTCATTGCTCCTGGGGATGTTCTCAGAGCATTACTCCTTCAGTGCTCCTGGGGATGTGCTCAGAGCATTACTCCTTCAGTGCGCCTGGGGATGTGCTGAGAGCATTACTCCTTCATTGCTTCTGGGGATGTGCTTAAAGCATTACTCCTTCAGTGCTCCTGGGGTTGTGCTCAGATCCTTATTCCTTCAGTGCATACCTTCTGCCTCTCTGGAAACACAGAGATGCTCACGCCCTGGGACACTTTTTCACAAATCTCAGACACCATGATCTCTTTCATACTGATGCCCCTGCCAGCTTGTACCTTAGTGTGATGTCACTTTGGGCTACCTCGCCATGGTCTGTTTGGGGCTGGATACTGTGTGAGGAACCTTGCATTTTTGGACCTTCTATGCTGGATGGTTGAACCAAGTGTCTACTGAATTGGCAGTCTTCATGGAGTGAGCCATCAGGATCTGAACGTTATAGGTGAGTCCATCCCTGCCTCCTGCTCTGGAGAATGGTAGACCAGAAAGGACCTGGTGCTGCAAAGTATATTTGAGCCATCAGTGTTCTTCTATGAGATCCTATATCTATAGGAGACAAAAAGGAAATTAAAGGAGTAGTAATTGGAAAAGAAGAGGCCACGTTATCCCTATTTGCAGAGGATATATTATGCATAAGAAACCCCAAAATTTCTACCAGAAAAGAGCTAGAATTTATCAATACTTTGAAGCAAAGTGGCAGTTTACAAAATCCACTTACTGATGCTCCTGCCTTTAACACTTGAGCTCTGACATGGCAGGCATACCTCACCATGCCCAGTGCTGGAGACTGAACTTCCTGAACTTCTGGGCAGCATTCTCCCAAACAATCTTCATTCCAGAAACGCTGCCACAATCCTTGCTCACACTGTCCTTGAACTTTGTACATTTCAGTCTGGAGCCAACCTTGCCAACCTTAGCCCCCACTCCAGAATGGACAGATCACAGGCATATGATGACCTGACTGCTTTTCAAAAATAATTTATCTCCTATGTTGGTTCATGTTTTTGGTGTTAGGAGACAGAATCTCTTCTATCCAAGCTAGCTAGAAACTCATTAGAGCTAAGGATGTCCTGGGATTTCTAGTCTTTCTGCGACCCCCTTCCTAGTTCTGGGATTATTGGTCTGTGCTATAATGGAATTTGTATTAATGTACATGGTATATAAAGATTATACATGTGGAAATAATTTGTTAGTATACTATCTATTTTATTTTATGTACATGAGTGTATTGCCTGCATGTGTATAAGTGCTCCTGCATTATGGGATGTCTGTGGAGAACAGAAAATGTCAAATTCCCCAGAACTAGAGTTATGGAGGGCTGTTAGTCACCATGGGTGCTGGAAATTGAACCCTTCCTCTGCTCTTAACCATTGACAATCCCTGCATATGCTTGAAATATTTGGAATTTTTTATTTAGAATGGAACATAGGTCCTCTTCAAAACAACAAGTATCCTTAACAACTGAGCTATCTCCACAGCCCTGATGGAAATATATTTATTATTATTTTATGTTAATAGACCTGGTGATTGAATCCAGGCCTGTTACATGCTACACAAGCTCTCTACCACTGAGACATATCCAGTCTGAGTTTATTTTTTCTTTATGTATTTATCTTCTGTCTTTGGGTCTCAGCCTGTGTGTATGGATGAGGGGGTTCATGCCAGGAGCCTTGTGTAGAGGACAGAGGACAATTTGCTGGAAGGAGTCAGTTGTTAGGTATAGGCAATATGTTCTAGTGTGGATTCTGTGTCTAGCATAAAAGCCGAACCAGAAACATGTCAGGGAGGAAAGGATTTATTTCACTTACAGCATATACAGTTCATCATGGAGAGAGCCAGGGCAGGACTTACTGGATTGTCCAGATGGCCTGTGCTCAACTGTTTTCTGGTACAACCCCGGCCCACATGCTCAGAGGTGGCACCACCCACAGTGGCCCTCCACATCACTCAATAGTCAAGAAAGTGTCTCAGAGACATTCGCACATGCCAGTTTGATGGAGGAAATACCCCACTTTGAGGTTATTTTCCCAAGTGTATCACCCAGTCAAGAGCTATCCCACACAGTCATTTAGGTGAGGACAGGGACAATTACCCATCACGTAGAGCCATTTGGGCACCAAAAGAATGTGACCCAACTGATGTCAGTAGTTCAACACTCAAGAACAGACAAAAGGATCAAGAATTCAAATCCAGTCATGTGTGGTGGAACATGCTTTTAATCCCAGCACTCAGGGGACAGAGGCAGATGGATATGTGAGTCCAAGGCCAGCGTGGCCTAAACAGTGAGTTGCAGGGAGAAGAAAGTGTGTTGCTAAACCTATTCCCTTTGCTCAATGTTGTCTTGTCTCCTGCTTCGGCTATACTTCATGTATCAATAGAGCCTCCTAGCCAGAGTATCCTGGACTGTAATCCAGCCATTTTCCCAATACCTCCTTCACAGGAGAGCAGGTCTGCATTGCTCATGTTCAACAATTCTCTGGACAAAAGCCATGGAGCAGCCACACAAGTGAGAACTAACAGACACCTGGTCCTCAGCAATGGGAACATGGTTATGACTCTAAATTATTTGAATGCAGAGAGTTCTTGAGTTTCAGACTCACTGTTAAAACAGTATAGTGACTTTATTCTCTTAAAATCATAGAATATTCCTGACCTTGAACTGGTAACCAACTAAGTAGGTCAATGACTGAGGAATACACCAGATGCTGAGCAATCAGGATCTCTGGATCATACATCACATTACAACAACCATTCTAAGGTAGCTCCTCGTTAACCAGAACTTCTAGGAGTACCATTGAGAAATGTGTAGTTCCTTCTCTGACTTAGAATCCACGTGTAGAAATTCAGAATTGAAGTTAACATTGTCGTGGTCCCATTGCTCTTTATGCCCACCTCAGCCACTGTCATCTGAGTCCACTTCATTCATCACCTGGGTCCCCTCTGTATCAGGCCAGTCCCTAGGCTCTCATTTCTGAGTAGCCACAATTTCCCTATTCATGTGCAACAGCGACAAAATGTGATCTCTGCCTCATACATGTAGTAGGAAAAACACTCAAGGCACGCTTTGGTAGGGAAGGAGACAGTCTTAGGCTGCCTCACAGCTCTCAGAGCATCCATGAGCTGGGGACAGATTTCTGTAAACACCTCTGGGATGACATGATTCATGATGCTGTAGCACTCCTGGGGAGCAGGGTACAGCTCCTGGGTCAACTGGCTTAAGTTGGCTGTATGGTGAAAAAGGTCTATCATGAGGGCCATGGAGATGTCATTGTCATAGAGATTGACACTTGTGAGCTGGGAACATTGACTGAGGGCAGGCAGAAGAGTACTGAGCTGAGAGTCCTGCATCATGCATTGCTCTAAATCCAGGGTCTGCAGGGTGTCTGCAATACTTTCCAGAAAAACTCCCAGATTCATAAGACAAACCAAAGATTTCCACACTTCTCACACTCGGGTGCTTGAGCTGACAGATTCTCTGAGACTGGCACAGGGAATTCAAGTCAGACTGTGAAAGAGGGCAATGAGAGATGGAGAAGGTCTCCAAGGGAGTCTTCCGACAGCTATGGGGAGAAGAAGAGGGCTGTTAACACAAATGGTAGTAGAGAGCATAGTGTTTGGACTGACAGTGAGTTAGAGAGTACCACAGGAGAGTCTGACCAAGACTGAGGTCAACACCAACAATGTTGCATATTACAGTCTCTACACTCCAGTCATACCTTTGCATTATTGTCATTACCAACTGTGCCAGATAATCTCAGTTGTCAACCTGACACTCCCGGGTGGAGGTAAACCTCAAGTGAGGAACTTCCTCCACTGGATTTGCCTGTGACCACATCTGAGGGGCCTTTTGATTGTGGAGTGATGGGGAGGTCCCAGCCCACTGCAGATGGTGCCACCCCAGGGTAGATGGACATGAGATGCATAAGAAAGCAGGCTCAGCATGGGCCAAAGGAACAAGCCAGTAAGCAGCACGTGGCTCTATGATATTCTCCAGGATCCTGATCTAAGTTTCTGCTTCCCTTGATGAAAGACTGTGAGCTGTAAGCCAGATAAGCTCATTTCTGCACAGGTTCCTATTGGTCACTGTTTTTTATCACAATAGAAAGCTTAGACCCCATATATGTTGGGCTGACTTGGTTCAGAGCTCTGAAGCTCTTGGCCTCTTGTCAAGCAGAAAACCAGTGCTGGCCACATAAGCCTAGAAGAGAACACACTGTAAGAACAACTCAGCATCATTGGAAATCTCCAACAGGAACTCATTGTTCCCGGTCTCCCAAGACAACCTTTGTCCCTTATCACAATGCTGTACAATGCCCCTCACTTTTACCATGCATATGTATTCCCATCTACTCAGCTGTACTGAGCTGAACACAGTCCTTCACACATGAGAATTGATAGGTACAATGGTGTCTTTGCACACAGTTCCTAAGCACACAGCTGATCTGGCCTAGTGTTTTCCTGTCTTTCCTATTTCTTACCTTTTAGATTGGACAGGAATCCACCAAGAAGTCACAGCACCCCTCACTACATCTGACCCATACATCCAGACTTCTACCTTAAATGTTCTCCACTCACATGTAGCATGTGAAACACTTATTTGGTTAATATGGCATCAAGACAATGCTTATATAGTATATGCCAGAACATTCTAATGGCTCTCTCACTGTCTATTCAAAAGTGGCTGATGACATAGGCAAGGTGCCTACTCATCTTTCATTTAAATAGAAATGTTTGCTGTGGTCTGTAGACACAGCTCTCCATACTTACTTACCTGAACAGCTGTGTCATGTGTTCACTGAGAAAGTATAAACCATTCATATAGAGATGCTAGAGACTGTTGAATTCTGTGAACTGAGAAATGAACTTGGTGACACACTTTTCCTCTAAGTCAGCAGTACTGTTTTCAATGTTAAAGGTATTCTGGGGGATCCATAATATGAAGAGTTTGTGAAGATTCCTCATCTGGTCCAGGTATGGTGAAAACTGTGCCAAGATAGACAGACACCACCCTGCAAACAGGTCCAACTCCTCTATGTATTCTGGCTGGAAGATATTAAGTATGTTCCCAATAGTCTCTGTAGGCAGTGAAGAAATGTACATCTTTGGACAGCACAGCTGTAAGAAACTTTTTCTCTGCTCTGCCCACTGCAGCAAGTACGTTTGATATGTGCTGAGTTGGACCCTGAAGGAAAGGTCAGCCAGCACCTTGAGCTGGTTATGCAGAGCATATCTATGAAGATCCCCCATGACTTGCTACTTGCTCATAACCTCTGCTGAGCAGCCAGCATCCATTACTGCCCACGTGTTCCAGAATGTGTGCTGCACATGCCGCAAATCAAGTACTTGAAGCTTCCCGCTCCTTTGGGTAAAACAGAAGGAAGACTCAGAACAAGACGAGACCCAGCACACAGTCCATTTTTATTCTTCATCTCGAATGCCACCTTGTCCCTGTTATTCTCTTTGTCTTCTAAATCTTTATGTCCTTCAGTGTTGAGTATTCAACACAGGACCTCATGCATGCTAGGCAAGGGCTCATCCTGAGCTGCATCCATAGACTTCTGCCTCCCTTCCCTTTTGTCATCTACTTGGTCCCACTTTATCCCCAGGGGAGAGGCACAGGCAGTGTGCAGGACTCTCTCCTCTGCACTGGACTGTGGTTTCTTAATGGAGATCAACAAGTCTGCAATGCTCCAAGATGATGCCACTAGAAATCTCTCATCCACATTTGAGCACCTTCTTCCCTACCACAGTGTCTCTTCCCTTCACCCCAGCATCCTCCATTCTATACTACTAGGTCCTTGCTTACCTCTGGTGAACGTTGTGTGTCATCAACTTATCTATTCCATCCAACACAGCCTTCAATGTCTCCAGGTCAGATGTCTTCATCAGGGTCCCCATAGGGAGGCAGGGGAAGGGCCAGGCTGCCACCATCTTGCTCAGGAGCTTTATATGTCTGCCAATGAAGGCTTCCATGAACAAAGGTGGGAAGAGCTCCTTGGGAAGCTGCTGAAGAGCAGAGATGGCCCTTGAGACTGAGGCCTTCAGCAGCCTCAGCCTTGCCAGCTCCAGGAGTGTGGGTGGGGCCTGGAAGCTCATGGTGAATCTCCTGTCTCAAAACTATCATGTGGAAAGAATATGTTTTCGGATTACTGCTTTGTCAACACTGAGCGTCTGTCATAGGCCCACAATGAGCCAAATGTGCACCATTCTCCATCCTGTTCCACCCTTGCTTCCTCTCCATCCCGTTCCCACTGGTAAGGGATCCCCAGGGGTCTAAAGCTGAGTGCCATTGTTTACAGCAAAGGGCTTGAATCACCTTTCAAGTCCTAAACAAAGGCAGTGGAAGTTTTACGTGTCCAACCTCCCCATATTCTCCTTTCACTGGATTGACCCTGCCTGGGAAAGTCTAAAGGGGAACTTCGAAATGGGGGTCATTGGTTAGCAAGTTACTTATTACTGAAAACAAAGGTATTTGAAATTAATTTTACACTCTAGTTTCAGTCAAAACCAATGCCATCAATAGGTCATGTGAGACAAAATTCAAATGTGTAGTGCCAGCCTATGTGTAATCTACCTGAACCAGTTGAAGTGTCTCGGTGGAGCTGAGTCAGTTCCCAGTTCTGGCTGTGGAAGTCAGCTCCCAGGATCGCAGCAGAGCCAGCGAAGGACTGCAGGCTCCAAGATTCTTGTTTCTGGCTTCTCTGAACTTTATATGCACCTTTCCACCCATACCTCCCCCTTTACAATCCCTCCTCCAAACCACAATCTGTTATTTGATTGGACGTCTGAGGCTCCACCCAGTTGATCCCATTTGGAAGTTTTCATTAATGTAGACAGATTGAGTCTGAACTCCATGAGCTGAGTATGTGAAAACAAAAGAAAATGAACAAACACACACACACACACACACACACACACACAGATACATACTGAGAGAGAGAGGAAGAGAGGAAGAGAGGAAGAGAGAGAGAGAGAGAGAGAGAGAGAGAGAGAGAGAGAGAGAGAAAACAAAACAACAAAACAAAGCCTGACCCAAAGAAAACAACATAGAGTAGGGTGAAATCCAGGGGCCTGTTTATGCATTTACTGAAAAAGATTTTATTTATTTATTATTTTTTATGTACTCTGTTATGTGTTTTATTTTTTGTTGTTGTTGTTGTCTTTTTGAGACAGGTCTCCCTGTAGCCCCAGCTGGCCTGGAACTTGTGCTGTAGAACAGGTTGGCTTTGAAATCACAGAAATCCCCCCTCTTCTGCCCCACATGTGCTTGGATTAATGGTGTGTGCCATCATGCTCTGCACTGTGTTTTAATTCTTTTGGTGCCAGGAACTTGCACGGTAAGTTAGTTCAGAACTGAAACACTCAGCAATCCTTCTGCATTTCCCTGCAATTATTTCTCTTTTCACCTCACATGACTAAATTTTTTTTTGTCATTTTGAGACAGCTTGCTGGAACTCACTATGTAGACCAGGCTGGCCTTGAACTCACACAGACCCCCCTGCCCCCTCTGGCTACAAAAAGGTGCAAGGATTAAAGGTGTGGGCCACCGAGCCTGGCTTAAGGCAAGTTCTTAGCCGCCATGTGGGTGCTGGATTCAAACCTAGGTCCTCTGAAAAGAGCAATGAGCTCCTACTGCTAGTCTATCTCTCCAGCCCATGACTAATTTCTTTTCACACATCCCAAACATTGTTGGAAGTGTGAGTCTGCAAGAGCTTTACTCTGTTCCTGATGTTAGGAATCTGAAATGTCCTTGTCACATGGCCATGTTTCAAATATTTTTCCACAGTCAGAAATTTGCTTTGCATCATGAGCTGAGCTGGATGCTCTGTCAGTGTCCGCTGTGGCAGCTCTCAGAGGCTTTGGCAGGAATGGTGGCTAGAGTCTATTACCACTGTGCAGGGGTGCTGAGGGTGCAGCTGATATGGCAGAGTGTTTGCCTAGCAAGTATGAAGCTCTTGGGTTACTGTCATCACTATCTTGGACAGACATGGTGGGACATGCCTGTGATCTAAGAAATGAAGATGCAGAAGCATGAGGATGAGAAGTTCAATGTCATCATCATCTACATAGTCGAATTAAGCCAGTCTGAGCTGTGTGAGGACTTCTGTGTCAAAAGTAAATTTTATAATCTTGCTGGGAGGGGCTGTCCTTGGTTCTCTGGAAGTTAGAAGGTCTTTCAGAAAACTTCAGCCCAGCACATTGGATAAAGAATCTGAAATAAAAAATGGAGCTAAGCCAGTGTGGGACACTGTGTCCCCAGCACCATGGTGGAAATCACCTGCAGTCCTTCCTTTACAGTCAGGGTCCTTCCTAAGTGGCTCATTTTCCCAGGCACTTTGAAACTAAATCAGATCTAAAGCATCATCAAAGGAACAGGGAAATGTAAAAGAGAGTAAGCTCCTCTCCTTCACTTTTAGGATGCTGAGGCAGGAGGACTGCAACTTCACGACCTGACTCATGTATGGAAAAGTCCACATGCAGTCTAGGCAGTGGAGCAAGAACTTGTCCAAATAGAAACAATATTTTAATTGAGTGTTTGTTGTGCTGTGTGTGAATTTATGCCACATGTATGAGGTTGCCCACTGTGATCTGAAGAGGGACTGGGATTCCCCTGGGCTGGGCGTACAGGAGGTTTGTGAGCTGCCCAATGTGGCCTCAGAACTGGAGTCTCTGTCAGTCAGGAAGAGGTATGAACTCTTTTTTTTTTAATTTTTTAACTTTTTAATTTTAAGGGATTTACAATACAATGACACAGTTGTTTGCAGGATAACAAATGATGTTACTCAGATCTCATACCAATTAGTAATTTGTGCATTTTTACAAGTATTGCTATTTCCAAATTTTCAACAACCCAAGGTTTCCATAGTCAGGTTGGAGAAGCTTGTATGCACAGGCCTGTTGATCAATAGGGTGTCCAGACTATATTCCTATAGTCTCATGATTCCCCCCAATCTCTCCACAGCCCATACAATCTAACATGCTCCTCTTCTCGCAGTTTTGTTCCTAGGCTTTTTTGGGAAAGGGGCACAAATGGGTGAGAAAGAAACAGTCCCTACTTTCTTCTTTGGAGTTGTCATTTTGGACTCTGGTCTGTTCAGTTTTTTTCTCTTCACGGATTGACAGCTTTCTCAGTGATACCCTTTTCAGTTATACTAACAAGCTCAAGCTATTGGATGTAAAGGCATTTAAGCAAGTACCACTTATTGTTTCAAGCTAAGCTGTGAGCATAAGACAACAGATGCTTGGAGGTAATGCTAATCCGCAAACTGTGGTTTCTCTATAAAGGGTGAAAAGTTCTTGTTGTGGCTTATAAACATCGCCTAACCACTAAGAAGGGACAGATAAGCTTGTGGCATCCGCTTGAGTTGGTCTCCAAAGGAGAGGGCTAATAGCCAAATAGTTTTTGGGATATAATATAGGACACTTGGCTGCCACTGTTGCACTGTATCTTCAGGCTTTTGAGGTGTAGCTGATATTTTCGGAGGAGGCTTGTTTGTCTCAGGGAGACCAAGTATTCTTGGCTGTAATTGCTGTAGTGGCCTTTGGTAACGCTCTCTAGCATTCAGAGGCCAGTTTGTATGCTAGCAGGTGACGTCTCATAACATTTTTCATGCTCACACCAGGTTTCGACAAACAGGAACTTACTGCCTTTCTCCTTGCAAATATCCCACTTATAGGCAAAAGCTCTTTATAATTTGGGGGGGGCGGGTTTGAATCCCTAGCCAACATCTCCTAGGCAAGAATAATCAATTGCTGATGTCAGAGCTTTCCTGTAAGTAATATATTTGGCTTAATTACACAACTTATAAACACTTTACTATGAATTTGGCTCTAGAAATAAGGAAATATCCTTTCACAGTTCCTATGGCCTATCAGTCAATTAATAGCGTTTGCCTGATTTTAAAATAGGAAATTACCATCGTAACAATTGGCTCTAGTTTACAGTTTGGGGTGGTTTTTCATTACCATCCTTGTTTTCCATTTTTTCAAAAAAAAAAAAAAAAAAAAAGAAAAAAAAGGGGGTGGGGGGGGAGGGAGAAGGTAGGGAGGGTTTCTCAGCATGTAGGGTCATTATTACAGTCAACCCCCAATATTAATTCAGAGAGATGCTCAAGTGACCTTGTCTCAGGCAGTCTGATGTTCCTCATTCCTTAGTGTTCAGATGGGTCAACCTCTCTGCTGACATTCTCCAGTTCATCCTGCACAGCCATAAGTTGTAATTTTTCAGGCATTTAGATTGGTGAATTTTACCTGTGGGAACATAAAATTCTCCTCCCAATTGTTATTTTTAAGATCATAAAAAAATTGAAAGATTTTATCAATAGGATTGAAAACAGAGTTTTTCCAATTTGTATCCCAGAAAGGATAATGTACCCCATCCCCCCTCCCTCTTTCTTCCTTTTTTTTTTTTTTAGGTTTTTTGTTTTGACCTATAGATGCCTAAGTTGTATTACACATACCCATAAGCAGGAGCCAGGCATAAGCTTTCATTAAAATTACCCAAACTGCTTCTCATTACTGTATGCAACTTATTTGGGAAGGAAATTTAAACTTAGCTCCCTTTATACTAACTTGCCCTACAAGTAAAGAAAGTGTTATAATTTGATATTGTGTTATTCAGAAAAATAATATAGGCCATTTGTATACCTAATCCCAAATTACAAAGTATAAAATAAGGACCAATTAAAACATTTATGATTCCCAAGATTTGTTAATTGTTATTACCAATTTCCACGCAAAAACTAACACTCTAAATTTAATTATATCTAACATTCACTAAGCCTTTGAAATATCCTATACTTGGTGGAAAAAGCTTGGGCAGAGTTGAGAACGNTTATATCTACATTTAACTCAGATGCATTACCGTTTTTATCAGAGTCTGTAAACCAATGTTGTTTAATATACACATATTTACTTTTACTAAGTCCTAAAACACCATGTAACCTGTAGACAGAGTCTGGACAAAACTGGATACTTGTTGAACTCGTGTCAATTAAATAGGCATTAATCAAATATACACCCGTGTCCCTCTCCCGCCCCTCCCACCCTTCCAGATTCACCATTTCAGTCAGTTTTCTGTTGCAGTTTTTCTGTCATTGTTCTTTTAATATGCATCCCTCTCCACAAGAAATATTTATAACTGGGTTATTGGCACTAGCATCCACATATGAGGGATACCATTTGTCGTTTGATTTTCTGGGACTGTGTTACTTCACTTAACATAATGTCTTCTAGCTCCATCCACTTACCTGCAAAGTTCATGATGTTGTCTTTCTTTACCGCTGCATAGAATTCCATTGTGTACATGTGGGACACTATGAAAATATCAAACCTCCTCATCATAAAGGCAGTTCTTAGCCACCATGTGGGTGCTGGGATTCAAACCTGGATCCTCTGAAAGAGCAGTGAGCTCCTAACTGCAGAGCCATATCTCCAGCCCCAAGACTAATTTCTTTTCACACATCCCAAACATTGTTGGAAGTATGAGTCTGCAAGAGCTTTACTCTGTCCCTGATGTTAGGAATCTGAAATGTCCTTGTCACACGGCCATGTTTCAAATATTTTGCCACAGGCAGAAATTTGCTTTGCATCAAGAGCTGAGCCGGACGCTCTGTCAGTGTCCGCTGTGGCAGCTACTCAGAACGCTGAGGTGGGATGGTGACTACAGTCCATTACCATTGTGCAGGGGTGCTGAGGGTGCAGCTGATATGGCAGAGTGCTTGCCTAGCATGCAGAAGCCTTGGGTTCTACGTCCATTACTACTTGGGACAGACATGGTGGGACATGTCTATGATCCAAGAAATGAAGATGCAGAGGCATGAGGATGAGAAGTTCAATGTCATCATCATCTACATACATAGTGAATTTAAAGCCAGGCTGGGCTGTGTGAGGACCTTTATGTCAAAAGTAAATTTTATAATCTTGCTGGGAGGGCCTGTCCTTGGTTCTCTAACAGTTAGAAGGTCTTTCAGGAAACATCAGCTCAGCACATTGGATAGAGAATCTGAAATAAAAAATGGAGCTAAGCCACTGTGGAACACAGTGTCCCTAGCACCATGGTGGAAATCACCTGCAGTCCTTCCTTTACAGTCAGGGTCCTTCCTACATGGCTCATTTTCCCAGCCACCTTGATACAAAATCAGATCTAAAGCATCATCAGATGAACAGAGAAATGTAAAAGACAGTAAGCTCGCTGTCCTTCACTTTTAGGATGCTGAGGCAGGAGGATTGCAATTTCACAACCTGACTCATGTACAGAAATGTCCACATCCAGTCTAGGCAGTAGAGCAAGAACTTGTCCCAAAATAGAAACAATATTTTATTGAGTGTCTGTGTGTCTGTGTGAATTTATGCCACATGTCTGATGGTGCCCACTGTGATCTGAAGAGGGACTCGGATTCCCTGTGGCTGGGCATACAGGAGGGTGTGAGCAGCCCAATGTGGCCTCAGAACTGTAGTATCTGTCAGTCAGGAAGAGGTATGAACTCTTAAGCCAGCTCTCCAGCCTCCAATAACAATTATTTTCACAGATCTGGGGATGCAGCTCTGTGGAAAGGTCTCATGCAGCAAGCACCTGGCTCTAGGTTCATTCCAGAGAACTCCAAGTAGAAAAATGAATGCAAAAGGAGAGACAGCAGCAGTTCAGGAAACCACGGCTTTTGTGTGTTTGTTTTCTTGTTTTGTACTGAGGATGAAACCTCTCTCAGGCCAGGCAAGGAATCTACCCAAGTTGGCAGCTGTACCCTCTTTTATGTTTTAACCTATGTTTTCTCATATTGGAGTGAAACCATCAGCCCCATAAATGGAAAGCAAGCACCATAGCACTGGTCTGTGTCCCCAGGCTCCCTGGTGTCTTCTCACTTTATTCTGAGAGAGCCTCTCATCCAGTTTCCAGGCTGGACTCCCAGGTATGATCCTCCTCTCTGGGTCTGAGGACATGGCTCAGCAGTTAGGAGCACTCATCCAGTTTTGCCTCCCAACACCCACAGGACCTCTGGAATCACATGTCACCTATCATCCACTGACTTCTTGCCCCAGGGGATCACTGATCAGATTCCTAAATCAACCTAAAGAGTCCTGGAAGGTGCAGAGAACTAACGACATCAGTGTGCTATCCTCAAGAACAGGAATCAGGATGGGGTGAAGCCAGGGTCTCATTCACTGATTCACTTCATGAACAATGACTGAGCCTTGCTATTACATGGCTATACTGTCCAGAGTGTAGGACAGGTAGAGGCTTCATCTCACAGTCTTAGACCTGAAAATATGGCTGTCAGATTTTAGTCTACTACCATTCAAATTCTATCTTTCTGAAGATACTGTATTTTCTCAAGAAAAGAAAACAGAACTCTATATTGAAAAAGTGCTTGAAGGACTGGAATCATAGTTCAGTTGGTTGAGTGCATGCCTAGACTTTCTCTAAGCTGTGACTACATGCTTTCTGTTCTTCAGTTCATTCATACAAATTGGAAGCTAAATTTATCATAGCCAATGATTCTCCTCTCATTTCCTCTGTCATTAACATTGTTGGAGAAAGCCTTGCTGATGCCCCTGCTATTTTTCTATGCATGTGAGAGAGGAATTTGGACTTGTGACAATCCTTCTCCCTCAGATCCTCGTATGCTTTTTGTCTTAATTTAATTGATTTTATTGTATGAGTGTTTTGCTTCCATGTACGTAAGGGTACTACATACAAGAAATGCCCAGACAACCCAGAAGAGACTGTTAGATCCCATGGAACTGAAGTTATGGACCATTGTTAGATACACTGCAGTTGCCAGGAACTGAACCCAAGACCTCTGCTAGAGCAGGTTTTACTCTTAACCTGTGAGCCCTGTCTCCAGATGCTGAATCATAGGAATGTTTACCCAGTGCTGGCTCAACTCCCATTCTTGATTTCATCTTCTGTAGGTTGTATGCTGAGTTGATTCTTTCTAAGTTGCATCTACCTTCTGGGGAACCAAGACTATTCCCCATCCCCTTTTTGACACATTCTTATTTTATAGTCAAATCAGGATGGAGTTCACTGTTACTCAGGCTGCTTAATCATCAAAATGAGTGTCTCAGATTCCTATATCATTGGATTAGTCATGAACCTCCCACCCTCCAAAATGCACTTTTTTGTTTAAACAAATAGTCTGCTACAACAGAGTATTTGTTTAAACAAATACTTGGCAACCTAAATTTACCTGATGATGATGATAGCTTTGACTTCTTTTATTATTTATTTATTTATTTATTTATTTATTTACTTACTTACTTACTTACTTATTTTGAAGCAGGGTCTCCCAAGAACTCCAGCTGGCCTGGAACTCACTCTGTAGACCAGACTAGCCTTGAACTCACAGAGATCCTCCTGCCTGTGTCTCCCAAGTGTTTGGATTAGTAGATCAAAAGGTTATTCCTCAACAAACTGTCAGCCCATGAAGGAAAGCAGCCAGAATTGACCAGTGTCCAAGACAACAGCTCCAGAGAAAGTAGACTGTTTTGCTCCTCATCCACCTGTGCCCCTTTTCTAAGCCTAGAGAAAAATCTGTGGAAGACGGGGCGTGGTAGAATGTAAGGGCTGTGATTGGGGTGAATGGTGAAACTACAGCAATATAGTCTGGACACTCATTTGATCAACTTGATTAAACATACAAGCCCCCCCTGCTGCATGGTGGGACCAAGGGGCTGTGTGGGTTTGGACACAACTGCTTGCAAATTGGTTTTACATGAAGGATGCTTGCACTCATAAATTATCACTTTTTGCTAAAAAAATGGAAAAAAAAACCCTGAGAGAAAGATGCAGGACAGTTATGGCAGAATGCAAGATCTGGGATGTGGTGAGGTGGGGTGGGGGGAAGGGAAGGGGAAATATGCCTGAACTGAATTGGAAAAATCATGTATGAAATACACAAAGCATCAATAAAAAAAGAATAAAAAAAAANAAAAAAAAAAAAGGATTATTTGTGAGCCACTGAAATATTTTTAATTGTAAACTGTTTTGTCAATTTAAAATTTCCTTTTCAACAAGGCATGGTGGTGCATGTCTTTAATCCCAGCATTTGGGAGGCAGAGATAGGCAGATCTCTATGAATTCAAAGCCAGCCTGGTCTACACAGGCCACCTGGGACTAAAGGGAGACCCTGGCTCGAAAAGACAAAGAAAATTTCCTTTTCCTTCCTTCCTTCCTTCCTTCCTTCCTTCCTTCCTTCCTTCCTTCCTTCCCTCCTTCCTTTTTGGTTCTGTGCTGTTTTCTGAGGCAGGTTCCCTTCTGCAGTGCAGGATGTTGGAGAACTCTTTATGTAGTGCATATGGCACTCACTGTCCACAAACTTGCAGGATTTTGCAGGCCATACCCATCATTTGAATTAGCTAATTGATTAATTATTCATGTAAGGCTGTCTACAAGTGGCTGCCAGATGACAAGATGGGAAAGGCTGTTCTCTTCTTTCACTATGTGGGTGCTAGGAAGGAATTGAACTCCATTTGTCTGGCTTGGCAGCAAGCACCCTTCCATGCTTCCCTATCTCACCAGGCCTTACCTCATCACAATGAATGTTGGAATGAAAAGGCTGAACAGTCCATGAAGGCTTACTTAAAAATATTTTCTGACTGACTGAAACAGTGAACTTCTGCTCAAAACAGTCAACTTCCTCATGGAGAATATTGAGAAAGACTGAGAAAGAGATAAAAAGCATGTTTGGCAGAATGCATGAGCTCTGGCAGGGTGGGGGAATGGGAGGGAACACTGGTCTAGATTTGTTAAAAAAATAAAAATAAAAAAAAATTCTGTTATGTTTTTGTTTTGATTTTGGAGACAGTCTCATATAGGTCTTATTCAGAAGACCATAGTTAGCCAAGGATGACTGGAACTTCTGATCCACCTGATTCCCCCTGGGGTGCTGGCTTTAAGGCATGTGCCCCCAAGTCAGGATTATGTAGAGCTAGGGATGCCCCCGTGAGCCTCATGCATGCTAAGCAAGCGGTACACCAATAGCCCTCCAGCCCAGCTCCTGGCTTTGAAATCTCATCAATAGGAAGTGGGCTATTGTTACTTTTGTTGTTTGGTTAGTTGTGACATTGGCAAGACTATGTCTCTAAGAGAATTAAAATAAAGCTAGAGTTCTCTCTGTCTCTGTATCTATCTATCTCTCTCTCTCTCTCTTTCTCTCCACACACACACATACACACACACACACACACACACACACAAGTATGCTAGCCTCCTGTGTTGTACAGAAAATCCTCCCATATGTCATGCACATGCATTAGGATCTCCATCTCACTGATGCTCATTGTGCACTAAAGTTGTTTTTTATTTTTCTATGAGTATAAATGTACTGTCTGCATGTAGGTTTGTGCACCCGTGTTTTGCAATGCCGAGGAGGTCAGAAGATGGTGTCAGATTTCCCTGGAACTGGAGTTAAAGATGGTTCTCAGCCACCATGTCGGTACTGGGGATCGAACCTGGGTCGTCTGCAAGAGCAGTTGGCACTCTTAACCGCTAGACCATCTCTCCAGCCCATGCACTAAAGTTTTATGATTGCTGTTTGGCTTTGTTTTAAGTTTGTTTTGAGAGACTGTGTAGCCAGGCCAGCATGAGCTTACAGTCTTCCTGACTCATTCTGTTAAATAGTATCTTATAGCTGAGCATCTCCATGCCTTCATCCTAGTCTCAGTTTATCCCCTTTTGGGTCCAATACACTTAAAATGCTCTGTTCCCTGTACTGGGGGTAAAAAAGTAAAGTGAAGAAAAATAGAGTTGGAGACAAGGGAAACTGGTACATTGATTACCAGCCTTGTGCTTGGTCCAGGATTCCATCCACAGAACCAAAATAAATAAATGGACACAGATAAAAATCAAACAATAGGGGCTGGAGAGATGGCTCTATGATTAAGAGTACTCACTGCCCTTGCAGAGGACCTGGGTTTGATTCCCAGCACCCACATGGCAGCTAACAACTGTCTATAACTCCAGTTCCAGGGGAATTTGATATCTTCTTGTGACTCTGTGGGCATTCCATGACGTGGGTGCACTTATACACATGCAGGCAATACATTCATATACAAAAATAAAAAAGAAAATAAAAAAGGAAACTGAATTCACAGAAGAGATAGAAATATTGAAGAAAGCTGAAGCTGAAATGAACATGGAATTCAAAAATTCAATAAGCCGGAGATCTCCTGAGGCCAGTGGAAGGAAGAGCAGGAGACAGGTAGGAACTGGGTGCCTCAGCAAAGCTGATTGTTGATCCCTTAATCGAGCTGTCTTTGGCCTGATTGGCATTTGTGGCTGTGGGGTCGGAGTTATCCTCCCAGCTGGGATTAAAGGTGCGGCCTTTGGCTTGATTGGATTTTGTGGCTGTGGGGGCGGAGTTATCCTCCCAGCCGGTATTAAAGGTGGGCTTGTGTGACTCTTGAGATCTGAGATCTCCTGAGGCCAGCGGAAGGTAACGGGGCACGGGTCAGTAGAGCCCCCCCCCCCCCCGTCAACTCAGATTACGAAGAGGCATCTGAAGGTGGCAAGCAAAGCAAGCCTTCAACACAGTGAACAGGCATTTAGGACTCACATTGGAATACAGGCAAGGCGAAGCCCATATGCCAGGATCACAAAGAAGAGACAACACTGGAAAGGGGCAGGATAATCCCGTGCCAAGCTTTACGAACGCTATGGAAGACTCCTGCAGTGGGATCCCTCTGGGGATGCCCCAGGACTCAGACATCAGAAACACAATTGGGAACATATTTAAAGAACTACAAGATCATAAAGAACAAATTAAAGAACTAAGAAAAGAGAATGAGAAACTCAAGAAGGACCTAGAGAGAGAGAATGACAAGCTCCAGAAGGAAGTAGAAACACTGAAAAGATCCCATGCTGAAAAAGATAAAGAAACCAACCAGCGAACCAAAGAACTACAAGAAGAGATTGAGAAGCTACAAAAAGAAGTAGAAATACTAAAGAAATCAGAAGAGGAAATGAAAACGGAATCAAACACTCATCCATTCAAGAGGAAAGGAATGAAAAAAGCCTCAGAAGCAGAATGGAGGAAGCAGAACAAAGAATATCAGACCTGGAAGATAACACAGAACAACTAAAAACCTCAAGGAAAGATTATGAAAAATTTAAAAATGCCTGTTTTGAGCAGAAGTTCATCGTTTCAGTCAGTTCTTTGATGAAGCCCTTTCTGTTGTTGTTGTTGTTTCCAATATGCATCACTCCCAACTGCTTTGGACAAAAGCTCAGGGGGCCATACACAAGAAATACTTACAACTAGGTAATTGGCACTAGCATCCACAGATGAGTGATACCATTCCTCGTTTGTTTTCCTAAGATTGTGTTACTTCACTCAGCATGATGTTCTCTAGCTCCAGCCATTTTCCTGCAAAGCTCATGAGTTTATCTTTCTTTACTGCTGCATAGAATTCCATTGTGTCGATTTACCACATTTTCTCTATCCACTCATCAGTTGAGGGCCATTTGAGTTGGTTCCACCTTCTTGCTATTGTGAAGAGAGCTGAAATAAACATGGCCGTGCACGTATCTCTGCGGTGGGGTGAGTCTTGAGGGTACATGCCCAGGAGTGGATGGCTGGGTCGGGTGGCAAGTTCATTCCAACTCTTCCAAGGGTTCTCCACACTGCTTTCCATAGTGGCTATACGAGTCTACATTCCCACCAGCAGTGAATGAGTGTTCCCCTTTCCCCACAACCTCTCCAGCACTTGGTATCATTTGTTTTCTTGATCCTAGCCAATCTTATTGGAGTAAGATGATATCTTAAAGTGGTTTTGATTTGCATTTCCTTAATGATTAGTGATGTTGAACACTTCTTAAGGTGTTTCTCAGACATCTCTAATTCCTCACTTGTGCAGTCTCTGTTCAGTTCTTTGCTCCATCTATTGAGTGGGTCATTTGTTTTCTTTTTTCTTTGTTTTTTGAGTAGTTTATATATTCTGGAAATCAATGCTTTGTCAGTCCCACTCTGTGGGACTTCTCTTCACTTCCTTGATTATTTCTTTTGATGTACAGAATCTTTTGAGTTTAATGAGGTCCCATTTGTCAATTGTCAACCTTAATTCTTGTACAGCTACTGTCTGATTTAGGAAATATTTTCCTATGCCTATGTCTTGTAGTGTGGTGCCAACTCTTTCTTCTATCGCCTTCAGAGTTTGGGGTTTCACATTGATGTCTTTGATCCATCTGGAGTTGACTTTTGTACAGGGTGGGAGGTAGGGGTTTAATTTCATTCTTCTACAAGTGGTGATCCAGTTTTGTCAACACCACTTGTTGAAGATGCTGTCGAAAAAAACAAAATTTAAATCAATCAATCAATCAATCAATCAGTCAGTCAATCATAGCTCAATAGGATTATGTGATTATTTGTTGTTTTTCAAGTCCTTAGGACTTCACTGATAACCTCTTACACAGGAGGTGTGTGCCCTAATAACTGACCTGTGATCATTACCTTTTTATTTGTAATTTTTTTACAGATTCATTTATTTTCTTTTCTCAGTTTTTGAAATAGGCTTCCTCCTCCAGGTGTGGTGGCACACACCTTTAATCCCAGCACACATTAGGCAGAGGCAGGCAGATCTCTGAGAGTTCAAGGCCAGCCTCGTCTATATAGTGAGTTCTAGGACAAATGGGCCTACAGGGAGACCCTGTCTCAAAAAGAAAGGAGAGAGAGACAGAGAGAGAGAGAGACAGAGAGAGAGAGAGAGAGAGAGAGAGAGAGGGAGAGAGAGAGAAGAAATAGGCTTCCTGTGTCACCATGGATGTCCTGAACTCATAATGTAGAATAGACTGGCCTTAAACTCAGAGACCAGTCTGCCTCTGACTCTTGAGTGCTAGGATTATGACATTAACCAACATGGCCAGCTGATTCATTTTACTTTTAATTGTGTGTATGTGGGGGGGGAGGGGGGTATGTACGCATTGAGTGTATTACCCATGGAGACCAGAAGAGGGCATCAGATCATGTGGAGCTGGACTAACAGGCAGGTATATGTTACCAATGTGTATGGTAAGAACCAGTAGCATCCTCTTCCAGAGAAGAACACATTCTTAAGCACTGGGCCATCTCTTCAGCACCAGAAGTATGCTTTCTTTTGTTTTGTGTGCTGTGTGTCTGTGGCATGTATGTGCTACAAGAGTGTGCAGAGGCCCGTCCCTGTGCATGCACTTGAGAGAACTGGAGTGGAATGCCAGGTGTCTTCCTCTGTTGCTTTCCTCCACCATACTGAGAGACAGGGTCTCCCACTGAACTGGAAGCTCACCATTTGGCTATCTGGACTGGCCAGAGAGCACTCAGACTCCACCTGTCTCTGCCTTACCAAAACTGGATTGACAGGCATTCACTCCCAAGCCCAGCTCTTTATGTGGTGCTGCTGTTTCTAACTCTACCCCTCTTGCATAGAGAAACACTCACCCACTGAGCCATCTCCACAGCAAAGCAAAACTTTTTCTGAAACACTGTCTTGCTAATGAGGCAGGCAAACAACAGTGCTTTGTACCCTGGGTCCCCATGTGGTTCTAGTTATGTACACCACCACCCACTGTAACAAAACACTTGGAAACGTAGTACTTTTGCTGCACATACTATGCACACATACCCCTCTACATACAATGCACCTAGAAACTCCAGAATGCCCTGGAACCCCTACTTGCATTAGCTAGAAATTCTCTCATCTCTGAACAATAGTATTTCAACTCTTAGTAACAATCAAGTTTATCTAGTTTCTATTCAAGGGTTACCCCAGTATATGAAGACTAGAAGGGTCTACACAGCCTGAAGTGGTTGTGGGAAAGATCCAGAAGACCAAAACTATGTCTTCTTGGTAACATTTTAGGAAGAATTCTCTATTAGCATCTTATGCCTATGGATAATTGGACATGCATATTATTAAAATTAGATGCAAGCCTGGCATGGGGGAACATGACTTTAATTCCAGCACTCAGGAGGCAGAGGCAGACAGATCTGTTGTGAGTTCAAGGCCAGCTGGGTCTACATTGTGAGTTCCAGGCAAGCTGGGGCTACAGGTAAAGACCTTGTCTCAAAAATATTAAAAACAAAATTATATGCATTATGAGAATTGCTATGGCCAGGAGGAAAAATAAATATATTATCTAGGAGCTGTAGAGATGGCTTAGTGGTTAAGAGCACCGACTGCTATAGCAGAGGACCTGGGTTCAATGCCCAGCACCCACATGGTGGCTAAGAACTGTCTTAGGCTGGGCATGGAGGCTCATGCCTTTGGATCACAGCACTCTGGAAGCAGAGGGAGATGGATCTCTGTGAGTTCAAGTCTAGCTTGGTCTGCATGGTGAGCTGCAGGCCACCTGGGACTGTCTCAAAAATAAATAAATACACAAAGAAATAAATAAGAAAACCTTGAAAAATATATTATCTAATCTATCAATTTAAATGGAAGACAGCAAAAGAAGGAGAGAAGGAAGGAAGGAAGGAAGGAAGAAAGGAAGGAAGGAAGGGAGGGAGGGAAGGAAGAAAGACAGGAAGGAAGGAAGGAAGGAAGGAAGGAAGGAAGGAAGGAAGGAAGGAAGGAAGGAAGAGGAGATAAGGCTAATAAGATAAACAAGCTTGAGTGTACAGAGCTTAGGTCAGGGATTTCCCAGGACCACCTGAAACACATAGTACTGGGGCATGGGCTAAACAGGCATACCCCCCCTACTGGAATTGCCAAGGGAGTGTCCAAGTGGTTTCTTTGGAGAACCTTCAGAACAGAAAGGGAAGAGTGAATCAGACTTCCAATAGAAAGCCTAAAACTTTGACAAGTTAACACTCCTTAAGCAAGGAGAATAACAAACAACAAAGGCATCTGAAGGTGTCAAGCAAAGCAAGCCTTCAACAGAATGAAGAGGCATTTTGGATTCTCATTGGAATACAGGCAAAGAGAAACCCACATGCCAGGGAGATGAAGAAGGGACAACATAGGAAAGGTGCATAATAATTCCACACCAAGCTCTACCAACCCTGTGGGAGATTCCTACAGTGGGATCCACCTGGGGATGGCTCAGGACACAGATCTTAGAGGAAAAATTGTGGACATCTTCAAAGAAATCAAAGAATAAAGAACAAGTCAGAGAACTAAGGAGAGAGAATGAAAATCTCAAGAAGGACCTAGAGAGAAAGAGAAGGAAAATTCTAGAAGGAAATGTTTCCATCACTCAAAATATTTCATGTTGAAAACGAAAAGGAAACCAACCAGCGAAGCAAAGAGCTACAGAAAGAGACTGAGAAGCTCCAAAAGGAAGTGGAAATACTAAAGAAATCACAAGATGAAATGAAAAAAGAAATCAATCACTCATCCAATCAAGAGGAAAGGAATGGAAAAAGCCTCAGAAGTAGAATGGAGGAAGCAGAACAAAGAACATAAGACCTGGAAGATAACACAGGAAAACTAAAAAGCTCAAGTAACGATTATGAAAAATTAAAAAAAAAAACACAAAAGTGGAACAACCATGAACTGTGGTACACTATGAAGGGATTAAATCTTTGCATCATAGGAATAGAGGAAGGAGGCGCTGGGAGCAGAGGAGCCGGTGCTAGTGGCCTGCACCTTGGTGCGGGCGGGAGTAGTTACCTGGGCAGGCATCTGCCGCCTCTGCTGCAGGTAGGGGGCCGTGGGCGGACCGACCGTCCTAGTCCCTTTGTGCGGGAACCAGAGGGGCCGGTGCTAGTGGCCGCCCTTGGTGGGGCGGGAGTAGTGTTACCTGGGCAGGCATCTGCCGGCCTCTGCCGCAGTTAGGGGGCCGTGGGCGGACCGCCTAGTCTCTTTTGTGGCTGGGCCAGAGGGGCCGGTGCTAGTGGCCTGCACCTTGGTGAGGGCGCAAGTAGTTACCTGGGCAGGCATCTGTCGCTCTGCTGCAGGGAGGGGGCATGGGCGGACCGTCCTAGTCTCTGTTTTGTCCTGGGACCAGAGGGGGCCGGTGCTAGTGGCCTCACTTGGTGAGGGCGGGAGTAGTTACCTGGGGCGGCAGGCATCTGCTGCCTCTGCCGCAGGAGGGGGCCGTGGGCGAACCGTCCTAGTCTCTTTTGTGCTGGGACAAGAGGGGCAGGTGCTAGTGCTTGCACCTTGGTGAGGGCGGGAATAGTTACCTGGGCAGGCCTCTGCCGCCATCTGCCGCAGGTAGGGGCCCTTGGGCGGACCGTCCGAGTCTCTTTTGTGCTGGGAGCTGAGGGGCCGGTGCTAGTGCCCTACACCTTGGTGGAGGGCGGTGGTTGTTACCTGGCAGGCATCTGCCGCTGCACAGGTAGGGGGCCGTGGGCGTACCGTCCCTAGTCTCTTTTGTGCTGGGACCAGAGGGGGCCGGTGCTAGTGGCCTGCACCTTGGTGGAGGGGGGAGAAGTTAACTGGGCAGGCATCTGCCGCCTCTGCCGCAGGTAGGGCCGTGGGCCGGACCGTCTAGTCTCTTTGTGCTGGGACCAGAGGGGCCGTGCTAGTGAACTGCACCTTGGTGNACCAAGAAGAGATTGAGAAGCTCAAAAAGGAAATGGAAATACTAAAGAAAATACAGGATGAAGTAAAAAAGGAAATAGAACACTCATCCTATCAAGAAGAAAGGAAAGGAAAAAACGTCAGAAGTAGAATGGAGGAAGCAGAACAAAGAATATCAGATCTGGAAGATAACACAGAGCAACTAAAAAGCTCAAATAAAGATTATGAAAAATTTAAAAATACTCAAAAGTGTAACAACCAGGAAATATGGGACACTATGAAAAGATCAAACCTCATCATAGGAATAGAGGAAGGAGAAGAATCTCAAGAGAATAGTATTGATCAGGTCTTCAACAGAATAATAGATGAAAATTTCCCCAAACTAAAAATAGACAAACCCATATAAATACAAGAAGCACATAGGACTCCAAATAGAAAAGATCAGAAAAGAAACTCCCCATGCCATATCATAGTTAAAATCTGAGATGCCCAAAACAAAGACAAAATTCTGAAGGCTACAAAAGAAAAACAAGCCACATACAAAGGGAAACCCATCAGAATTACAACTGACTTCTCAGTGCAAATCATGAAAGCAAGAAGAACATAGAGCAAAGAATTCCCAGTGTTAAAGGGCTATGGATGCCAACCCAGAATATTTTACCCAGCAAAAATGTCAATTATAGTTGAAGGAGAGAGAAAAATGTTCCATGACATAAACATGATGACAGAATACATGTCCAGAAAACCACGAAATACTTGAATCTTCATAAAATACTTGAAGCAATTCAAAAGGCAGAAGAGAGGAGCAACAATCCTCAAACACCTAGGAAAAGAAACTAATAAAAACATAACCAGAGTAAAATCAGAGGCTAGAAGTCCAAATGGATAATAAGGTGAAAGTAAACAACATCCATCTTTCATTTATAACCTTAAATATTAATGGGCTAAACTCCCCAATCAAAAGGCATAGACTGGGAGAATGGATTAGGAAACAAAACCCATCTATATGCTGTGTACAAGAAACCCATCTCAATTTCAAGGATAGGCACCAACTTAAGGTGAAGGGATGGAAGAAAATATTCCAACCAAATGGCACCAAAAAGAAAGCAGGTGTTGCTATTCTAATATCAGACAAAATAGACTTCAAAGCAAAAGAAATCAAAAGAGACAAAGAGGGCCATTACATCTTTGTTAAAGGAACAATTGATGATGAAGATCTCACAATCATGAATATATACACACCAAATGCTGGTGCACCAAACTTTATAAAGACACTTCTTCAGGATCTCAAGGCACAGATTAACTCCAGCACACTAATAGTAGGGGACTTCAATACCCCACTAAGTCCTTTAGACAGATCAACAGGACAAAGGATAAACAGAGAGACATCTGAACTAAATGATATAGTATACCAAATGGACCTCATAGATATCTATCGAATATTTCATCCAAACACCAGAGAATACAATTTCTATTCAGCACCTCATAGAACATTCTCCAAAATAGACCATATACTGGGACACAGGAAAAAATCAACAAATACAAAAAGATTGAAATAATCTCATGCATTCTGTCAGACTGCAGTGCAATAAAACTCAATATCAACACCAGAATAAACCCTACAACCTACAAGAACACATGGAGACTAAACAACACTCTCCTGAATAATGAATGGATCAAGTAAGAAATAAACAAATAAAAACATTCCTGGAACTGAATGACAATGATAATACAACACAGCAAAACCTATGGGACACTTTGAAAGCAGTCCTAAGAGGAAGGTTTATAGCTCTAAGTGCCTACATTAAAAAAAAACAGAAAGAGAGATCAGCCAGGTCAGAGGGGCTGATGCGCTTCAGCCTCCAGTGCTTCCTGCAATCTCCCCCTTTGAAATTCCCTCCTGGATGAGGTAAGCTTTCACAGTAGAAAAGGTCTCCTTTTGTGAGACTGGGCAGTCTTGGCTGGCCCCTTGCTACGGCTCCTCATTAGTCTGTGTCTGATGCTGCCTATGGCCTGGATAGTTGGGAGAAGAAGAGTGTTTGTGTAGTTTAACGTGGTGTGTTTCATGGAGGGAAGAAGAAAACTCCAGAGAGATCTCGTCCACGAAGGAAGGCAGTGATGGAGGACGAGCTTGTTCCACCCGTATCCATGCCAGCAGCTCATGCAACATCATCTGCTCCCACCGTGACTTTAGTACAACTGCCCACCAATGGGCAGATAGTGCAAGAACATGGAGTTATTCAGATGGCCCCATCATCAGTTATCCAGTCTCCACAAGTCCAAACAGTTCAGTCTTCCTGTAAGGACTTAAAAAGACTTTACTCCAGAACACCGATTTCAACCATTGCAGAAAGTGAAGAGACAGAGGAATCAGTGGATAGTGTAATTGATTCCCCCAAACGAGTGGAAATTCTTTTTTTATGCTTGAAAAATTAACATTTATTTAACATGTAGGGATATGTACATTTTTAAATAGAGGGAAAATAATACAAGGGATAAAGTCGAAGTTTGTAGATGTCAGACAAAATTGATGTTACAGGCATAGAGTAATCTGGAAGAGGTCTAGAGAGTGTATTTGGAGGTTAAAATTAATCTATTGATTGACCCAAGGAGACCAACTTTTGCTTTATTGGTTCAGTGGCCTTTGGTAACGCTCTCTGGTACTCCAGAGTCTCCTTGAGTCAAGCAAGACTCCTCCACCATCAGCTACACCTCAGCTGCTTGGAGATACTGTGCAGCAGTGCAGCCATATGTCTGTATATCCCAACTTTATATGATTATTAGCTCTCTCCTTGGAGGAATAACTTGTGGATGTTGCCACAAGCTTATAACCTCTAGTGATTAGTAGATTTATATGCCACAGTAAGGCCTTGTCATGTTTCTCAGGAAAAAAAAGTAATCCAGGGATTAACACACCATCCAAACATCTGTGTCTATACCAAAGTAACCTACCATAGTAACTAGCAATGTCTAAATACATATATATCTAATTGCTTGTGCTTCATTAGTAGGATTGAAAGCTTATCCCTGGGCAATCTATCAGCCCATGAAAGGAAACAGCCAGAACTGATCAGAGTCCAAAACGAAATCTCCAGACAAAGTAGACTGCTGTGCTTCTTGTCCACCTGTGCCCTGTCTCTAAGCCTAAGGAACAATCTGTGGAAGAGGGGGAGTGGTAGATTGTAGGGGCTGTGATTGGGGTGAACGGTAAAACTACAACAATATAGTCTGGACACTTATTTGATCAACTTGATTGAACATTCAAGCCCCTCCAGCTGGATGGTGGGAGCCTTGGGCTGTGTGGGCTGGGGCACAACTGCTTGCAAATTGGTTTTATATGAAGGATGCTTGTGCTAAAAAAATAAAAAGGAGCTAGATACTGACATTTGAACTAACTGGGAATATAAAATGCTAGTTGTTTTATTTATAGTTTGTATTGGGTTGGTCTCTATATTTTTCTGAATTATACAACATCACAGTGTAACACTTTCTTTTACTTGTAGGACAATTTAAAGGAATTAAGCTTAAATTTTACTTCCCAAATAAGTAGAAGTCTTAGTCCAGTCATATAGCGTTAAAGAGCAAAGTGTTTATTGGGTAAAATTTATTTAGCAGGTACTCAACTCTGCCCAAGCTTTATCCACCAAGTATAGGATATTTTAAGGCTTAGTGAATTGTTTAGATTAGTTAAATTTAGGTGTAGGTTTTGGTGGAAATGGTAATACAATTGAACTAATTGGGAATATAAAATGTTAATTGTTTTATTTATAATTTGTATTGGGTTAAGGTATACAAATGGCCTATATATTTTTTCTGAATTACACAACATCACATTATAACACTTTCTTTTACTTGTAGGACAATTTAAAGGAACTAAGCTTAAATTTCCTTCCCAAATAAGTAGCATACAGTCAATGAGAAACAGTTTGGGTAAATTTAATGAAAGCTTATGCCTTGGCTCCTGTTTATGGGTATGTGTAATACAACTTAGGCATCTATAGGTCAAAACATAAAAATCCAAAAAAAAAAAAAAAAGAGGGAGGTGGGAGGTGGGGTACTATCCTTTCTGGGATACAAATGGAAAACTCTGTGTTTCAATCCTATTGATAAATTTTCAATTTTTCTGATCTTGAAAATAACAATGGGAGGAGAATTTTATGTTCCCACAGGTAAAAATCACCAATCTAAATGCCTGAAAACATACAACTTATGGCTGTGCAGGATGAACTGGGGAATGCCAGCAGAGAGGTTGACCCATCTGAACATTAAGGAATGAGGAACCTCAGACTGCCTGAGACACGGACACTGAGCATCTCTCTGAATAATATTGGGGTTGACTGTTAATAATGGACCCTAATGCTGAGAAACCTTCCTACCTCCCCCCCCCTTTTTTTTTTAGGAAAAAGAAAAACAGGATGGTAATGAAACCACTCCCAAACTGTAAACTAGAGCCAATTGTTACAGTGGTAATTTCCTATAAAACAGGCACAACGTATTAACTGATTGATAGGCATAGGAACTGTGAAAGGATATTTCTCTATCTAGAGCCAAATTCAATAGTAAAGTGTTTATAAGTTGTGTAATTAAGCAAAATATATTACTACAGGAAAGCTCTGACATCAGCAATGAATTATTCTGCCTAGGAGATGTTGGCTAGGGGATTCAAACCCCCCCCCCCAAATTATAAAGGCCTTTTGCCTATAAGTGGGATATATGCAAGGAGAAAGGCAGTAAGTCCCTGTTGTCGAAGACCTGGTGTGAGCATGAAAAATGTTATGAGACGTCACTTGCTAGCGTACAACTGGCCTCTGAAATGCTAGAGAGCGTTACCAAAGGCCACTAAAGCAATACAGCAAAATATTGGTCTCCCTGAGACAAGCAAGACTCCTCCGTCAATATCAGCTACACCTCAACAGCCTGGAGATACTGTGCAACAGTGGCAGCCAAGTGTCTATATATATCCCAAATCTATTTGGCTATTAGCTCTCTCCTTGGAGGAATAACTCACAGCGGATGCCACAAGCTTATGTCCTCTAGTGGTTAGGAGATGTTATAAGCCACAATAAGAACTTGTCACCCTTTATAGAGAAACCACAGTTTGCGGATTAGCATACCATCCAAGCATCTGTGTCTATGCTCACAGCTTAGCTTGACATAATAATTGGTACTGCTTAAATGCCTGTACATCCAATAGCTTGTGCTTTGTTAGTATGACTAAAAAGGGTATCACTGGAAAAGCTGTCAACCCATGAAGGGAAACAACCTGAACAGACTGGAGTCCAAAATGACAACTCCAAAGAAATTAGACTGTTTTCTTCTCACCCACTTGTGCCCCTTTCCCAAAGCCCAGGGAGCAAACTGTGGAAGAGGAGGTGTGGTAGATTGTAAGGGCTGCAGAGAGATGGGGTGAATCGTGAGACTACAGGAATATAGTCTGGACTCCTAACTGATCAACATGCCTATGCATACAAGCTTCTCCAACTGGACTATGTTAACCTTCGGTTGTTCAAAATTTGGACATAGATACTTGCAAAATGCACCAATTACCTAATTGTATGACATACTGAGTAACATCAATGTTATCTGTAAACAACTGTGTCATTATATTGTAGAATCCCTTAAAAATCTAAATAAAAATAAAATCAATCTATTGGAACAAAGATTTTATAATTGGTCTCTGGGGATTCTACTCATAGATCGTTGACCTCAGGAATATTGGAGGATGAACAAGGTAGCATGTGAGAGTACCCTCAGCAGCAAGAAACACTGGAGAAGGCTGAGCAGCAGCAGGCGGTCCTGCAGCAGGTAGTCCGGCAGCAGGTGGTCTGGCAGCAGATGGTCTGGCAGCAGATGAGCGGCAGCAGCTGGTTCTGCAGCACTGGGGCCTGCAGCAGCTGGTTCTGCAGCACTGGGGCCTGCAGCAGGTGGGCAGGCAGTATCTGGGCTAGTGGCTGCAGGGCTGGTGGCAGCTCTGTTGGTGGCTGCTGGGCTAGTGGCAGCTGGGCTGATGGCAGCTGGGCTGTTGGCTGCTGGACTGGTGGCAGCTGGGCTGTTGGCTGCTGGCCTGTTGGCTGCTGGGCTGATGGCTGTTGGGCTGATGGTAGCTGGGCTGGCAGCTCCTGGGCTGGTGACTGCAGGGCTGGTGGCAACTGGGTTGGTGGCTGCTGAATTGGTGGCTGCTGAGCTGGTGGCTCCAGGGCTGGTGGCTGCTGGGCTGTTGGCAGCTGGGCTGGTGGCAGCTGGGCTGACAGCAGATGGGCTGGCAGCAGCTCTCCTGGCAGGTGCCTTAGCCACAGCTCTGCTCAGAGCAGACAGAACCACAACAGCAGCTGACCATGGTGTCAGAGGATGGAGGTCCTCAGTAGGTTTTCAAAAAGGTGGGTTGGAAGGCTTTGGAAATTATTTCAAGGACAACTTCCTACAGGAAAATTTCAAATGACTTCTCTTCTGATGCACCAGGAGTGCGAAGAATCGAAGAAGAAAAGTCGGAAGAAGTTACTTCAGCCCCTGCCTTCACCACTGTAACGATGCCAACTCCGATTTACCCAATTAGCAGTGGACAGTACATTGCCATTTCCAGGGAGGAGCAATACAACTGGCTAACAATGGTACTGATGGGGTGCAGTGCTTCCAAATGCTAACCATGACCAATGCAGCTGCCACTCAGCCTGCTTCTACCATTCTACAGTATGAACAGACCACTGATGAACAACAGATTCTAGTGCCCAGCAACCAAGCTGTTGTTCAAGCTGCTTCTGGCGATGTACACACATACCAGATTTGAACAGCACTCAATAACATCATTGCCCCTGGCAGAGTTATGGCATCCTCCCCAGCACTTCCTACACAGCCTGCTGAAGAAACATCACGGAAGAGAGAGGTTCATTTAATAAAGAACAGGAAAGCAGCATGAAAGTGTCATAGAAAGAAGAAAGAATATGTGAAATGTTTAGTAAACAGAGTGGCAGTGCTGGAAAACCAAAACAATATACTGATTGAGGAGCTAAAATTGCTTAAGGACCTTTACTGCCACAAAGCAGATTAATTTTGAATTTAAATTTTCACCTGTTATGGTGGAAATGGACTGGATTGGCCACAACCAGAAAGACAAAATAAACATTTTATTTTCTAAACATTCCTTTTTTTCCATGTGCAAAATTGCCTGAAATCAAGTACAGAATTTCATTCATTTCTGCTTTTGCAGTAAACTGTGAGTGTTCAGCACCTGCCTCCACTTCACCCCTTAAGACAATTTCAGCACCAGGAATCATGAAGAGTCTTCAGCTTTGTTTCCCACCTTCCTCAAGAAGGAATACTTTGTTTACTTGGGAATTGTTGGGGAAAAGAGGAAAATGAAATATTTTTTTAGTTAATAATTTCGAGGTTTGTGCTGAGCTCCTTGACTGCTAGGCCAGATAACCTAGCCTCTTTAGCTGAAGTTATGTGTGGGACACATGAGAAAAGTAAGTAAGGAGCAATGAAGAAGTGCTGATTGCCAAACTGATGTATTTACATTTCCACTGTGAATTATGTCCAGCTATTGGAGACCCACACTCTGAAAAAGGATGTAGATTGGTGTTGAGGAATGAACTGGGAGTTCTTGTATATTCATTTCTTCAGTACTGAAAACTTGTCTTTGTTTCTTCAAAACATTCTGTATTAACCACAGCTCCTCTGTAGGGCAGTTGTTGCTTCTTAATTCATTTCTCTGTGTGTTCAACAACTTTGAATGCATTAAAAGAAGTAAACAACTGAAAAAAAACAGAGCACAAGTGAATGATCTAACACTGCAGCTAAAAATACTTGAGAGATAACAACAAATGAACCCTAAATTCAGCAGACAAGAAGAAATAACAAAAATCAGAGTAGAAATCAATGAAATAGAAACAAAGAAAACCATACAAAAAATCAATGAATCCAAAAGTTGGTTCTTTGAGAGAATAAACAAGATAGACAGACCTCTAGCCCATTTAACCAAAAGAAAGAAGGAAAAACTCCAAATCAATAGAATCTGTGATGAAAGGGGAAATATCACAATGGACAATGAAAAGATCCAGACAATCATATGGGAATACTTCAAAAACCTTTACTCTACTAAGTTTGAAAACCTAGAAGAAATGGATGAATATCTGAAATCCTGGAAATCACCAAAGCTTAACCAAGAAGAGATCAACAGCCTAAATAGACCAATAATACATGAAGAAATTGAAGATGTAATAAGCAGCCTCCCAACCAAAAAATGCCCAGGCCCAGATGGTTTCATGGCAGAATTCTATAAAATATTTCA
>VZQC01006173.1:1149154-1239503 GCA_009823505.1 Rhizomys pruinosus | reverse complement strand
GCATACAGACCCACATCAAGAAGATCATCCATCATGACCAAGTTGGATTCATACCAGAGATGCAGGGATGGTTCAACATACGAAAATCAATAAACATCATCAAACACATAAATGGAATGAAAGACAAAAACCACACCATCATCTCAATTGATGCTGAAAAAGCCTTTGACAAAATCCAGCATCCCTTCATGCTTAAAGTCCTAGAGGGAATTGGATTGGAGGGATCATTCCTCAATGTAATCAAAGCCATATACAGGAAACCCACAGCCAATATCATCCTAAATGGGGAAACAACAGAAGTATTCCCCTTAAAGGTAGGAACTCAGTAAGTCTGTCCCCTATCACGACTCCTCTTCAATATAGTGCTTGAAACACTTGCTAGGGCAATAAGGCCAGAAAAGGAAATTAAATGAGTACTAATTGGAAAAGAGGAAGTCAACTATCACTACTTGCTGAAGATATGATTGTTTACTTAAGGGATGGTAAAAACTCCACCAGAAAACTCTTAGAAATGATTAAGAGCTTCAGTAAAGTGGCACGATACAAAATTAACCTAGAAAAATCAGTAGCCTTTCTTTTACCAACCACAAGCAACTGAAGGAGGAATTCAAGGACACCTTCCTACTCACAATACCCTCAAAACCAATAAAATACCTAAGAACAAACTTAACCAAAGACACCAAAAATCTCTACAACAAAAATTTTAAACCCCTGAAGAAGGAAATTGGAGAAGACATCAGAAGATGGAAAAACCTCCCATGCTCATGGATTGGGAAAATTAATACATTAAAAAATGTTCATCCTGGGGCTGGAGAGATGGCCTAGTGGTTAAGAGCACCGACTGCTCTTGCAGAGGACCCGGGTTCAATCCCCAGCACCCACATGTCGTCTGAGAACCGTCTGTAACAACAATTCCAGGAGAACTCCAGTTCCAGGGGAATCCGACACCCTCCTCTGACCTCCGGGGTATTTCATGACACAGGTGCACAAAGCTACATGCAGACAGTGGTGGTGCATGCCTTTGATCCCAGCACTGGAAAGCAGAGGCAGGAAGATCTCTGTGAGTTCCAGGCCATCCTGGTCTACACATCGAGTTCCAGGCCAGCTCAGGCTAGAGAAAAAAAGGAATTTTGGGGCTGGAGAGATGGCCTAGCAGTTAAGAGTGCTGACTGCTCTTGCAGAGGACCTGGTTTCAATCCCCAGCACCCACAGGGCAGCTGAGAGCCCTCTTTAACTCCAGTTCTAGGGGAACCCAACACCTTCTTCTCCATCAGGGGGGGTACCTCCCCCTACTTATGGTAAAACCCTCTGAGGTTTTTCCCTTGCATGGAGGAAAAAGGGCTGAGAGAGAGCCTGAGAAATACCTTTTTTCTTCTTCCTTTGGTGGAAAATTGAGCCCTGTGTTGTCAGAGCCAGTTGCTAGTAGTTTATAATCCTCGAGTAACGAATGACCCCATTCCACACACTGTTCTTCTCTCCCTGCAAGCTTCAAGGCGGTCTCCTGCCTGCAGGCAGACAGCCTTTAGGTTTAGTTCCTGGCAAGGAGAGGGGAGGGGGGACTGTAGGAGATTACCCGTGGAAAATGAATGGACTCAGAGGGCAAGGTCCAGGAGAATAGGCTCTCTCCCTTTATTCATGCCAGCAGTGTGCTTATATACCAATAGTTACTGTGCTCTGGGCAAGGAAGTGGGGAGGAGATGGAAGGGAAGGGCAAGCCACCTTGGCTTCTACTGGGGGGCTGCAGAGCTCCTGTTTGTGCAGCCAGTAAACTAGAGGTGTGGCAATTTGCTCAATACCACAAGGAAAGGGGACATCTGGTTCTGCAACTTTGCAGAGCTAAGTGAGGTGGGAAAACATTGTAATATCCTGGAACTTCTGGAGCTATAACTCACAGAGACAACTGAATGCCCACAGAGATATCAGATAACTCTCAGAGGTTTTTTGGGACAGGTCTTACAAATTCTTGCCTCAAGCCAGGCAAAGTTTTATTCCTGCAGCTGCTTGTTTTTCTGGGACTGTGTTACTTCACTTAGTATAATGGCTTCTAGTTCCATCCATTTACCTGCAAAGCTCATGATGTCATCTTTTTTTTTACCACTGTATAGTACTCCATTGTGTATAGATGTACCACTTTTTGTCATCCAGTCATCAGTTGAGGGGCATTTGGGTTGGTTCCATCTCTTTGCTATTGTGAAGAGAGCTGCAATAAACATGGATGTGAGTGTACCTTTCTGGTAGGATGAGACTTGTGGGTATATACAGGAGTGGTATGGCTGGGTCAGGTGGTAGGCTCATTTTGAGTCTTTTAAGTGTTATCCACACTGTTTTCACAATTGGGTAATTGGTGCTGGCATCTACAGATGAGGGATACCATCCAACTTTGTTTTCCTGGGATTGTGTTACTTCACTCAGCCTGATATCTTCTAGCTCCATCCATTTACCTGCAAAGTTCAATGATGTCATCTTCTTTACTGCTGCTAGAACTCCATTGTGTAGATGTACTACATTTTCTCTACCACTCATCAGTTGAGGGGCACTTGGGTTGCTTCTAGCTCTTTGCTATTGTGAAGAGAGCTGCAATAAACATGGCTGTTCATGTATCTCTGAGGTAAAATGAGTCTTATGAGTACATACCCAGGAGTTGTATGGCTGGATCAGGTGGCAAGTCCATTCGAAGATTTCCAAGGTTTCTCCACACTGCTTTCCACAGTGGCTGTACCAGTTTCCATTCCCACCAACAGTGGATGAGTGTTCCCCTTTCCCCAGAACATCTCCAGCACGGGGTATCATGGTTTCTTGATCCTAGCAGACTTATCAGAGTGAGATGATATCTTGAATTGGTTTTGCATTTGCATTCCTTAAGTATTAGTGAGATTGAAAACTTTTTAAACTGTTTTCTCAGCCATCTCTGATTCCTCACTGTCTTCTCTGTTCAGCAATTTGCTCCATCTTTGAAGTGGGTCATTTGCTTTTCCTCGTCTTCTTTGTTTTTTTGAGTAGTTATAATATCTGGAAATCAGTGCTTTGTCCAAGATGTATCACTGCGTGAAGGTTTCCTCCCACTCTGTGGGTTTTCTTCTCTTTTCCTTGATTAGTTCTTTTGATGTACAGAAGCTGTTGGGTTTAATGAAGCCCCATTTGTCAATTGTCGCACATTAATTCTTGTGCAGCTTCTGTCTGATTTGGAAGTCCTTGTCCTATGCTATGTCTTGAGTTCTGCAAATTTATTCTATCGTCAGTCTTCAGAGTTTGGGGTCCACGTTGAGGTCTTTGTAACATCTGGAGTTGACTTTTGGTACAGGGTGATAGGTAGGGGTTTAATTTTATTCATTCTACAAGTGGGCGATCCAGATTTGCCCAAGGCCAACACCACTTGCTGAAGATCATCTTTCTCCATTGTGTCTTCTTGGCCCCCTTGTCAAGTATGAGGTGGCTGAAATAGTTGACCTCAAGTTTTGGATTTTCAATTTTTTTCATTGGTCAACAGGTCTGTTTTTGTGATGGTGCCAAACAGTTTTTATGACGATATACATATATAGAGCCTTGTAGTAATTTGAAGTCTAGTATAGAGATCTGTCCTGTATTGCTCTTTTCACTCAGGTTTGCTTGGCTATTCAGGTCTTTTTTGCTTTTCCAAATGAAATTATAGAGATTTTTTTTCCAGCCTGTGAAAAGCTCTTGGGAGATTTTAATGGGGATTGCACTAAATCTGTAAGAGTTTGGGTAGAGGAGCATTTAATTTATTTATTATTTATTATTTAGTTATTTGTATGAAATTTCCTGTCTGCATGTAGGTTTTGTTGCACCATGTCATACAATGCCATGAAGGCCAGAGAGGGGTCCAGATTTCCCCTGAACTGGAGTTCTCCTGGAATTGGTGTTACAGACCGTTCTCAGATGACATGTGGGTGCCGGGGATCGAACCCGGGTACTCTGTAAGAGCAGTCGGTGCTCTTAACCACTAGGCAATCTCTCCAGCCCCAGAATGAACATTTTTTACTGTATTAAGTTTTCTCAATCCATGAGCAATGGGAGGTTTTTCCATCTTCTGATGTCTTCTTCAATTTCTTCCTCAGGGGTTTAAAATTTTTATTGTAGGATCTTTGGTGTCTTTGGTTAGTTTTGTTCCTAGGTATTTTATTGGTTTTTGAGGCTAATGGTGGAGTAGGAAGTCTCCTTGAATTCCGTCTTCAGTTGTTTGTGGTTAGTAAAAGAAAAGGCTACTGATTTTTTCTAGGTTTAATTTTGTATGCTCCATTACTGAGCTCTTAATCATTTCTAGGAGTTTTTCTGTGGAAGTTTTTTACCATCTCTTAGATGTAATATCATATCATCAGCAAAATAGGAGAGCTTGACTTCCTCTTTTCCAGAGTACGCCTTTAATTTCCTTTTCTGCCTTATTGCCCTAGCAAGTGTTTCAGTCCGATAGGCGAAGAGGAGGGTGACAGGGGACAGCCTTAGTGTTCCTACCTTTAAGGGGAAGGCTTCTGTCGTTTCCCCATTTAGGATGATAGTTAGCTGTGGGAGTCCTGTATATGGCTTTGATACCGGAGAATGATCCCTCCGATCCAATTCCCTCTAGGACTTAATACATGAAGGGATGGTCTATTTTTCAAGGCTTTTTTCTGTGTCAATTGAGATATCATGTAGTTTGTGTCTTTCAGGCCTTTTATATGTGTTATGATATGATTGATTTTTGTATGTTTGAACCATCCCTGCATCTTTGGTATGAATTTAACTTAGTCCATGATGGATGATCTTCTGATGTGGACCTGGAGTCAGTTTTGCAAGTATTTTGTTTGAGAATTTTTGCTCTGTGTTCATTAATGAGAGGGGTCTGTAGTTTTCCCTTTGGGGTTTTGTATCTTTGCCTGGTTTTGGTATTAGAGTGAGCTGGCTAATAGAAGGAATTTGGGAGAATTCCCTCGGATTGTATACTTCTAAACAAAAAATTTGAGGGAGTAATATGGTTTGTAAGCTTTTTTTTTTTTTTTGGATGTGTAGGAATGTATTGTTTTGCATGCAGGTCTGTGGGGCACCCCGTGTCGTGCAATGCCGCGGAGGTCAGAAGAGGGTCGCAGATTCCCTGGAACTGGAGTTCTCCTGGATTGGAGTTACAGACGGTTCGTACCGCCATGTGGGTTGCTGGGGATCGAAACCGCCAGGTCCTCTGGCAAGAGCGTGTGCGCTAACCGCTAGGCTATCTTCCAGCCCCGGTGTAAGTCGTTTTGAAATGTCTTATAGAATGTCTGGCCATGAAACCATCCATGGACTGGGTGTTTTTAGTTGGAAGGTTTTTTTTTATTCATCTTCATATTTCTTCATGTATTGTGGTCTAGGTTAGCTGTGATTTCTTCTTGTTGAGCTTTGGGATTCCCAGGATTTCAGAATATTCATCCATTATCTTCTGGTTTTCAAACTTAGTAGTATATAGTTTTTGAAGCATTCCTGATTGATTTCTGGATCTTTTTATTGTCTGGCTGTTATTTCCCTTTCATCCATGGATGTGTATTGATTTGAAGTTGTTCCCTTCTTTTGGTTACTGGGCTAGAGGTCTGTTATCTTGTTTATTCTCTAAAGAACCAAATTTTGATTCATGATTTTTTTGTATGTTTTCTTTGTTTCTATTTCATTGATTTTGTTATGATTTTATTTCTTCCTGTCTGTTGACATTTAGGGTTCTATTGTTGTTCTCCCAAGTGTTTTTAGCTGCAGTGTAGATTGTTCACTTGTGCTCTTTCTGTTTTTTCTTTTTCTTTTCTATTACTTTTTTATTTTTTATTTTATAATAATAACATTTATGAGTACAAGCATATCCTTCATGTAAACCAATTTGCAAGCAGTTGTGCCCAAACCCACACAGCCCAAGGGTCCAACCATCCACTGGTGGGGGCTTGTATGTCAAATCAAGTTGATCAAATAAGTGTCCAGACATATTGCTGAGTATTTCAACATTCACCAATTCAATCACAGCCCTTACATTCTACCCATGCCCCCTCTTCTGCAGATTGTTCCCTAGGCTTAGAAAGGGGCACAGGTGGAAAGAAGCAAAGCATCTACTTTCTCTGGAGCTGTCATTTTGGACTCTGGTCAATTTCTGGCTGTTTCCTTGCATGGAGCTGACAGTTTGTCCAGGAATAACCTTTCAATCCTACTTAAAATGAGCAACAAGCAATTACATTATAGTATTTAAAACAGTACATAATTGTTATGGTAGGTTACTTGGTATAGACACAGATGTTTTGGATGGTATGTTAATCCATGAATACGTTTTTCTGTAAAATATGACAGTGCTCTTACTGTGGCTTATAACACATCTCCTAACCACTAACGGATGTAAGCTTGTGGCATCAACTGGGTTATTCCTCCAAGGAGAGAGTAATAGCCAATTATATTTGGGATATACAGCATATGGCTGTGCCACACTGCTGCACAGTATTTCAGGCAGTGAGGTGTAGCTGGTGCTGATCGGAGGAGTATTTGCTTGACTCAAGGAGACCTATGTTTGCGTTATTGTTTGATGGGCTTTTGGTAACACTCTCTGGTATCCAGAGACCAAATGTACACTTGACAAGTGTCAGTCTCATACCTCTTGCTTCTATTAATTTCCTCTTTCTAGGTGCCTAGGGATAGTTGCACCTTTCTTCTTTCCTTTGAATTGCATTAGGTATTCTCTAAGGGCTGGTTTTTCTGGACATACATTCTTTCATCTTATTTATGTGATGGAAATTTTTCCCTCTCCTTGATTTATAATCAATAGGTTTGTGGGTATATAACCTGGGTTGGCATCTATAGTCCCTTAACACTGGGAAAGTTGCGTTGCTCCAGGTTCTTCTTGCGTTCATAGTTTGCAAACGAGAATTCATTGTAATTCTGATAGGGTTTTTTCCCCTTATATATGTAACTTGTTTTTTTTCTCCCTGTGGCTTTCAGAATTTTGTCTTTGTTTGGGGCGTCTAACGTTTTNGGAAGCCATGGAGACCCTGTGGAGGTCCATGTCCACTGAGGGCAACAAGTGTGGCATGATCCAGCTCATCGTGGCCAGGCGGGTCAGCAAGTGCAATGAGCTGTGGTCACCTGAGAGCCCTGCTTCAACTGAGCTGCCCATTGAAACAGTGTTGGATGACAGAGAGCAGAGGATCTCCCATTGTCTCTACAGTGGGATAGAGGGGCTGGATGAGTCCCCCACAAGGAATGCCGTGCTCAGCAGGATAATGGGTGAGTCATGTATGTGCCAGCTGTCCCCCATGGTGAACATGCCACATGATAACACCATCATGATTGAAGATGACAGGCTGCCCGTGCTTCCCCCTCACCTCTCTCCAGCCTTCTTCTGTCCCAACGGACAACGTGGGCTTTCATGAGGACAGAGGCGGGCCATTCAGTGACCAGCTGATCTGGTCCTTTAACTCCAGATGTTTGACCAGTTCTTGCTTTTTCATATGAGAAGGATTTTGGATGCCAGAGTATGGTCGGAAAAAATGCAACAAAGCAGTTTTCAGATGCCAGTCAATTGAATTTCGTTAAAACATGAAAATCAAAAAGCATGGATTTAGTAGCTGAGGAGACTAAACTCAATACAGTGGATGACCAGACAGCAGGCTCCCCCAGTAGAGACGTGGGACCTTCCTTGGGTCTGAAGAAGTCCAGCTCCCTAGAGTCTCCAGACTGCAGTCGCCAAATTGACCCTGAATGGGAACATTCCTTTCCACCACCCACGGCCATGCATCATCAGAGGAAGGGGCTGCAATGAGAGCTTCTGAGCCCCATTTGACAAGTCTTAGGATTAAGCGCATGGACGGACGATGAACAAGGAGGGCATGGAGACCTTGGAAGAAGACACAGAAGAAAGTTCAAGGTCAGGGAGGGAGTCTGTGTCTACAGCCAGAGTTCAGACTTCCTACTCCCTGGAGAGACAGATGAACAGGAACCCAGAGAAAGGAGACAAGACAGATAGGAAAAAGGACAAAACTGGAAAAGAGAAGAAGAAAGATCCAGAGAAGGAGAAGGATAAATTAAAAGCCAAGGAGGGCATGCTGAAGGGCTTGGGAGACATGTTCAGCCTGGCCAAACTGAAGCCTGAGAAGAGATGAACACCATACCAGATTCTACCAACTGAGCCACCTTCCCAGGCTCCATGTTTTTTAAAAACAACTGCACAAGTTGTACGGTTTGTTTTTGTAAAACATTGGGAGCCTGGGCGGGGGGGACGGGGGTGGGCTCAGTTGTAGAGTATCTGCCCCACGTGCACTAAACCCTGGGATCAGTCCCCAGCACCAGGTATGGGGCATACAGCTGTGGTCGCGCACTCAGGAGGTGGAGCAGGAGGATTAGGAGGTCAAGGTCCTTCCTCAGCTACTATAATGGTTTGAGGGCAAGCTGGGCCTATGTGAAACCTTGTCCAAAAATGTTTTAAAATAACAAATAATAAATTCACTTTCAATGACTTCAAAAAAAAAAACTTCTATGGGATTCACTGGGTATGGTAGCACATGCCTTATCCTAGAACTTGAGAGGCAGAGGCAGGTGGTTATCTCTGTGAGTCCTCAAGGGCGCCAGGTTCTAAACAGTGAAATACCCAGGACAGGTGAGGTTACAGGAAAACCCTGTCCCAAAAAGACAAAAAAATCTATTGGTACTAAGGGATGGCATAGGAAGTTAAGGACTTGCCATAGTCGGTCAGTTCTTAACAAGGACCCAGGTTTGTTCCAGCACCCATGTCAGGAGCTCCACCAACTGCCTAATAGACTCTACTCAGGTTCTTATCTTTCTGGATCCACATTTTTCTAGGACCACTGCTACTCCATGTATAACATAAAACTACATACACACATACACACAAGCGGTACCTACACACATACACACCCACAAGTAATTAAAAATATCATAGTGGGCATTTAAGGACCCTTCCAGAACCCACTGGCAGATATAGAATCAGAAGAAATCAGGTATCTATTTCAGATAAATGAGAAACTGCTTAGGTATAAGCTTTTATGTTTTTAAAACTTCTTTCAAATTATAATTTTTCGTTGTATTTTTTCCAAGCAAGTCCTCTGTGAAGAGCTGTACATAGCATGCCAGAACTTCATCTGCCTTCCAAATGATGTTTGTGATGTCCCTCACTTGTTAGAGTATTCATGAAGCCTTGGATCAGATCTCAGAATGAAAGGAAGCAAGGTTGTGCACATCTGTTATCCCAACACTCTTGAAGTACGCGACAGGATCATAAATTCAAAAGTCATCCTAGCCATGTCATAGGGTTACCTTACGAACCATTTTCTTGACAAATCAGAACCTGAAAGTTAAGACATCTCATGCTACAAAAGGCAAATGATTCTACCTACACGATTTTCTTTTTATCTGCTGGTTTGGAGACAGTTGTCTCCCTGGCAGCCGCCAGATGTCCTAAACTCTCTATGTACACCAAAACGTGGACTTGAACTCCAGAGATCTACCTGCCTCGCCTCCCAAGTGCTAGGAGGCATGTGCCACCACCACGCCCGATTTATGTGTTGAACAAATACCATGCGTTTTTATAACTACGCGTTCTGTAATATAGTTATTGAGATGTGGGTTATTCGTGGTTTCCCCTAGTAACTTGTCACTTTTGTGACCAAGAATCGCTTTCAGCTGTCTAGGACTATTTTGTGATCCCATATGAATTTTAGGACTTTTTTAGCTCACGTGAGACATGTCGTTCTTTGATTTTTCACATCACATTTGAAATATATTATTGCTTTTGGTAGGATCGACATTTTCACAAAATTCTACCAATCCATCACCACTGTTGGTCCTTCCATCCTCTGGTGTCTTCCAGCTCTTTAAAGACTTAAAATTTTCACTGTAGAGATCTTTAATGACTTTGGTTAGGCGTTGCTATTCATGATATTTTTTTGAGGGCTATTGGTGAGAAATTGTGAATGGCCGTTTCACATGAATTCTTTTCCTCAGATTGCCTTGTTCATGGTTATGAAAAGGCTTTGATTTTTGAAAGTGGATTCTTGTGACGCTGCACAAACTTGCTGAAGAGTATAGAATCATTAATTAACAGTTTTCTGGACCAAGGTGGGTAAATATCTCTACCAGGAAACCACCCATAGCATCATAACACTCGAAAGGGGCAGGGTGCAGCTCCAAGGACAGCTGGCTCAGAGTGGCAGTGTGGTGCAGCAGGTCTTTCAGGATGGATGTGGAGATGGAGTTTCCATAGAAATTGACCTTGTTGAGCTGTGAGCATTGGCTTAGGGCAGGCAAAAAGGACTCGATCTGGGAGTCCTCCATCCTACAGTTCTCCAACCCCAGGGTCTGCAGAGTGGCTGAGACTCTTTCTAGTAGAACTTTCAGTGGCCTGGCACATAAATGAAAAAACTTGGTACCACTTAAGTCTAGGTGTTTGAGCTGATAGATGCTTCGGTATCTGGACAGACTATTCAAGTCTGACTGTGAAAGAAGACAGTGAGTGATTGTGAAGTTGACCAAAGGGCTCTTCAAGCACCTAAGAGAGACAAACCAGTGAGTTCAGGGAAAGGGGGACTGGGATATCACCTCAAGATAGAAGAAAACAATTGGGGCCAAGGTCCTTCTGACCTCATATAGTTCAATCCCACATACTCCCTAATAGATCATCTGGTCAGTCAGACTATCTCAGTCTAGGCTGAAGTCTTTTACCATCACTCTTAGACAGGCTCAGTCCAGATGTGCTGTTACTCTTTCAATAGTCATCAGTCAGAAACCACAGGATATGGCCATATAATGTCAGCGGAATCACCACAGGAAGAACCAGTCGATGCAAATCTAGGCTTAATATCCCTGGGAATTGTCAGACACTGTGAGGCTCAATGATCCCTGCTTGCTCTTCACAGCCTCTCTTCCTAGTGTTTTCTCCTGTCCCCCACCCTCCATCTCAATCTCAGCATTTCCCATCCACTAAACGTTTATCTGTACTCAAAACAGAGTTTTCCACAGGGGGAATTAGAGCCTGATTGGGGACCATTCACAGCTGCTGAGCAAAAGCTTCCTTGGGTAACTATGCAGGCCTGAGTCCTCCCTCCTTTAGTGCACTCCTCTCTTTACTGTTCCATCCCCTTAACTTAGACAGAATTCTCAAGGGAACATAACAACTCACATTCACTAGATCTGTTTGATCCACAACTAATCCCCTAGCCTGGAGACCCTTTACAGACCATTTACCAATTAAAACTTCCCTGCTGAATGAAAGAGGTGAACCATAGAAGACAGAGTAAAATAAGAACTTCTCAGTTTGATGTTCTAAATACCTCTCCCCCTTTTTTAAAAATATTTATTCATTTTGTATGCGTATGAATGTTACTGTCTGCAAGTAGGTTTAAGCACCCGTGTCATGCAATCGCGCAAGATGTGTCAGAGAGGTCGCATTTGGATTCGCCTGGAACTTGAGTTAAAAGATGGTTCTCAAAGCTTTGCCAGGTGGGTGCTGGGATCAAAACCCGGGTCCTTCTGCAAGAGCAGTGCCACTCTTAGTGGTTAGGCCATCTCTCCAAACCCCACACCAGCCCTCTTAACTCCACAGCCATCTTTGGGGAAACCCCAGGTGCCTTTAGTAATGATTCATATAACCAGGAAGTGTAGGCTCTGAGCTTCAGAGAAAGCTTTCCATCCTTGCATATCTGAGCACTTGGTCGAGGGAGACCTTGAAGAAATGTACTTCCTTCATAGAGAGATGTGGGAGAGAGGTGAACTCTGGTAACTGAGAAATGACTGTGCTAAAAATCCTCTCCTCCAGATCTGTGTGTATACATTCAATGAACTCCACACCATTATTGATTCCATTGAAGATTCCCAAGTATTTAATGTTATGGGAAATACATGTCAGAGTCAGGGACTGCAGCCTCAACAATGTAGTCTCTTCTAACTCCTGGATATAATCTGGCTCAAAACTTTCCAGGAGCCTTAAGGCACTACAGATAGGCTTTTCAGAAATCTGCAGCTTCTGACAGCACACTTGGAGCAAACGTTTTCTCTGCTCGGCCCACACAAAGATGTATTTTTTGTATTCATCCAGCACAGGGGTCTTGAGGCAAAAGTCAACTAAGACCTTTAAATGCCACTTCTTCACCCCAGGAACTGCTTGGTCCTCTACTGTTTGAGTCTTGCACATGACCTCTGGAGAGCAGCTGCCATTTGCTGTTCCAGGCCATGAATTCCCGTTCATGCTTTGTAAATCAAGCTCCTGCAGTTTCCACTTCCTGTGCGTAAAACATTTGGAACTTAGTTGACAGGAGAAGTCCTGACACACACTCTACCGTTACTCCACATGTCAAATAGAAGCTGTATTTTACCTACTCTATGATATGTACATTTCCTTATTTTCAGAGCTGAGGATCCAACCCAGGCCCTTTATGCACGTTAGGAAGGGCTCTGGCCTGAGCTACATTTGCAGACTTCTATCTCACTCCCCTTCATTATATTCTACTTGATCACATCCTGGTTCCACTGCTAGTGCCTGTGGGAACAGACATGGACCGGCTCAGTCCACTCAGGCCATGTCTACTCTAAGGTGTTCTCCACACCTGACTGACCTTTCTCAGTGGCTCAGCAATGACTGTGCTCTCTGAAGTCCCCAAGCCAGGGCATCCAGAGCCTCTGAGCCACTGGCCACTTTCTGCCATGGTGTTCCCCCACCCCCAGTGTCTCCCTTCATTACTACCTGCGACCTCTCACCTGGAGCGATCTTTCTGTATAATTCAGTGCTATCCACTCCATCCAGCCAGCCTGTTTTACAGGAGTCTCGTTAGGTCACGAAGTCTTCATCAAAGTCTCCAGAGAAGCAAGGATAGGCAAGGCCTGAACCATTGCCCCTCAGGATGGTAGTCTTCTGCTGGTGAAGGCTCCTTGAACAAGCCGGTGGAAGACATATCCTTTGGGTCATGGTACATCCAGAGCAGGAAGAGGGTCTAAGGCCCTGCTTTCCTCAGCAAACTCTGCAGTTGCCAGCCAGGAGGAATGTGGGCGGGACCCTGCAGTGCTCGATTCATGGATTGGATCTTAGGTAGAGATTTTGAAGAAGTGACCTGGAAAAGCCATTCTTTCAGGCTCAGATTTAGGAAGCCTTTCCCATCATTACAGGAACCCAGTCAGGACCAGATCCACTGCACTCCCAATGATCCCATGTGAATCTCTATCACAGGGTCTCAAAGCCACAGCTCCCTCATGGGAATTTGGACTGGAGGGATCATTCCCCAACAAAATCAAAGCAATATACACAATAAACTCCATACCAACATTCTCATCCTACATTTGGAGAAAAGTTAGAAACTTCCCCTTGAGATAGTCTTAGCGGTTAAGGCACCGAGGCTTCTCTTGCCGAGGACCCGGGTCGATCCCCAGCACCACATGGCGGCTGAGAACCGTCTGTTTACTCAAAAAAAAAAACAAAAAAAAAAAAAAAAAATAATAAAAAAAAAAAAAAAAAAAAAAAAAACAAAAAACAAAAAAAAAAAAAAAAAAAAAAAAAAAAAAAAACAAAAAAAGCAACCAAAAAAAAAAAACACAATTTCAGAGAGAACTCCTAGTTCCAGGGGAATCCGAGACCGCCTTTCTGGACCCCCGCGGCATTGCACGACACGGCAGACTGCATCACAGATACCTGGCATGCAGACCAGTATCATACACCTACATAAGAAATATAAAAAATTTTATTTTTAAATTAAAAAAAAAAGTTAGGGTACCTTGACGGAAGATGCCCCTATACTGTCAACTCACTCCCTATTCAATACAGGCTTCGCAAATACTGCTGCTTAAGGGAGTCACGTTAAGAAATACAGGAAATTAAGGAAGCTATAACTTGGTAAAAGAGGGAAGTCCGCAAACTTCCCTCTTTTGCTGTATGATTGATGTTACCTAAGGGATGCTCAAAGGGAACTCACGAAGAACTCCGAGAAGTACGATTAAGAGCTTCAGTAAAGATGTCGCGATAACAAAATTAAATCTAGAAAGAATCATAGCTATTCTTTCTTTACAACAACCAACAAGCAACCTGTAAAAGAATAAAGGAACATTCCCTTCCCGCACTCACAATAGCCCTCAAAAAAAAAATACCTAGGACAAACCCTACCAAAGACACCAATGATCTCTACAACAAAAATTTAGTTCTTAAACTTAAGGGAAATTGATTAAGGAAGACATCAAGAGATGGTAAAAACTCCCATGTCTCATGGAACTGGAAAAATTATAAGTAATGTAATGTTTCCACCCAAACTATACAGATATAAATGCAATCTCAATTCAAAATCCCAAGAAGGTTCTTCACAGCTTGGAAAAAATCCTAATTTCATATGGAAAATACAAGACCCCAAGATAGCCAAAGCAACCTGAGCCGAAAAAGCAATATGGGGATTCTGAATCAGACCGATCTAAAACTTACTTAACAGGGCTTAATCATAAAAACAGCCTGGGAACTGGCACAAAAACAGAACCAGGTGACCAATGGAATAAACTGAAATCCAAATCTGGGCACATTTAATATTTCTAGCACTTCAAATATTTGACAAGGGGCTAAGATATGACACAATGGAGGTAAAGACAGCAATCTTCGTCAAATGTTTGTTGGAAAATGGCATCACCACTTGTGAAGAATAAAATTAAACCCCTACCTACCTGCTCACTGTACAAAAGTCATTCCAATAGTGGATCAAAGGCCTCAAAGTAAACCCAAAACTTATTCTGAGGTGATCAGAAGAAGGAGAACTTGGCAGCAACTACAGACAAGACATAGGGTAGGAAAGACTTTCTTTTTCTTTATTGGGGGGGGCAGGGTCTCCCTGTCTCTGCCTCCTGATGGCTAGAATTAAAGGTGTATACCAACACGCCTGGCTTAAAGATGGTTCTTAGCCACCATGTGGATGCTGAGACTCCAACCAGGTTCCTTTGCAAGAGCAGTACAGGCTCTCCAGTTGCTGATTAGCCATCTCTACCAGCTCGCACGAAAAAGACTTCCTTAATCAGTCAGCAGCTGCACAATAATTAAGAATGACAATTGAAAAATGGGACCTCCATTAAAACTCAAAAGCTTCTGGACAGGAAAGAACAATCAAGGAGAGTGAAGAGAGAACCCACAGAGTGGGAGCGAAATATTCACCACCTGATACATATCTGACAGAATTTAACTTCCAGAATATCTAAACTACCTCAAAATACAAAGAAGAAAGAAAACAAGACCTGACTCCACTCAAGAGATGGAGTAAAAGAGCTGAACAGAAACTTTCACATGTGAGGTGTGCTGCATAGCTTTAGTGTCAAATTGACACACCTGGGTTGAGGGAGCCTTCAATTGGGGAATTGGCTCATTGTATTGGCTGTGCCATCATTGTGGCAGTAATTCCTCCTTGATGTTCAAGCAGTGTGGGAAGGCCAGCCCACAATGAGTGGTGCCACCCTGAGCAGGTTGTTGTGTATGGTATAAGAAGGGCGGCTGGGCATGAGCAAGGCGTTTTCAAGCCAGTTAGATAGCATTCTCCATGGCCGTGCTTCAGCTTCTGCCTCAGGTTCCTGCCCTGAGTTTCCTGCCTTGGGCTCCCTTAAGTCGATGTAACTGTGACCCAGGAGATCGTTTGAGCTGAATAAACCCTTTCTCCCTAAGTTGGTTATTAGTCAGAGTGTTTTGCCACAAGCAATGGAAGAGGAAACTAGAACAGAAATTTTTACCAGAAAAGTGGGGTATTGCTGTACAGACCTGAATTTTGGTGTTTTTGGGGAAGGATTGTGGGAGGTGTTGAACTCTGGAGCTGGGATATTCCACTGAATGCCTAAAGAGTGTGGCTGTGGAACTTGGAACGTTTTGTCAAAGAGTTGTAGAAAGTGGAGAAATGAATCATAGGGACTGATATATTCTGTGGTTCCATGGTAGCTGGGGCTGGAGAATTTAGCTTGTAAATATAACAAGAGAAATAGAACCTGAAGTGAAATCTTTGTGTACTGGGACAATTGATGTTCGTTAGCTGAGGCTTTGAAAAATCAGCTGTAAGTAACAAAGAGAACAGCATCACTGTTGGTGAAATCTTCTGGGAGAAATTCTTCAGGGTCAGCACACAGAAGCTGTGATCCAGCAGGAGCCTTAGGCCTCCATATAGAGCTAGAAGCAGGACTTGGTAATGTGTAGAGTCTCCTATATGGTTCCGGTTTTGAAATTTGAGGGGGTCCAGAGAAGCCGAGGCTTGGCCCTGTGAGAGGTCAGAACAAAGACCATTGTGGAAGTTGCAACCTCGGTTGCAGTGAGACCCCAGGATTGCAGGTCATGGAGAGAAGCTGAGACATTTGCATCAGGCGAGATCAGAAGAGACCATTGAGTGAAGGTTGCTGCCTCACTCAGTGGCATCCCCAGCTTATTGGAGATGCCAGGGACCATGGACAACCACCAAGAACAGTGAAGTAGAGCTGGCTTGAGCCTAATGAAAAGCTATCTTGTGCATGGAAGGGCCAGAGAAGTATAACTAACCTTTGGGGCCCAGAAGATGGTGAGTGAACCCCAGACGTGCAGCCTGGAGCTACCTTGCTGGACTTAGGTTTTTGAGAGTGCCTGATTCTTCCCTTTTATAAGGACAGTACTTGTTTTGGATTTTACAGCAACCACAGTTAAGAGACTTTTAATAGACTAAACTTTTTACGTGGACATTTAAAGACTGTGGCGGCTTTTTAAGTTGAACTTTCTTAGGTTGTGTATTGAATGTAACATCATTTACTTTGGGGATAACGAACTGGAAAGAGTGTGGATTAATAGTGAGTTTTTGTGGTGTTACAGGTTGGACAAGCGGGGCTTCACCAAATCCAAAGCGACAGTGCCCACACCCAATTACAACCAAAACGGATCCAGACAGTAAAACTACCAACTCCGGAGGACTGCGACACTGCACCGACACAGATACGTTACGGGGGGGAGTAAGCTATCAACACTTGAAGTTCTATTGTGTGAGGCGCTCATGCGATAGTCGTTTACACAGCGACAAAACATGACACCCCATGTCGCGGCTCTGTAGGAGATTTTAAGCCATCACCAACTCACTTACGCGAGATTCATCCCATACATTGATGGGCCTGTAGGACACTCACATCTGACTAGAGACAACTATTAGTCTTGACTCCCGCGATGCGTTCGAAGCATGCAGGAAAGGCCCACTCACCACAATGAGTTGGGACAGGCCTGAGCAGAAGCTGGCTTCGTGTATGGCAAAAGAAGGCAGGCTGGGCATGAGCCAAGGGGAGCAAGCCAGAAAGCAAACCAGTAAACAACATTCCTCCACAGTCTGTGCTTCAGCTTCTGCCTCCAGGCTTCCTGCCGCTGGACTTTCTCTCGTTGGGCTCTAAGTGTATTGAACTGTGTGACCCAGGACGATGTAGGAGCTGGAATAAACCCTTTCCTCCCCAAGTTCGGTATTGGTCAGAGTGTACACAGATGGAAGACAAACATACACATGAGGAAAATAGAGATGGATCAAGAAACATCTTAAGAAAGTGTTCAACATGGCTGGAGTCATTGCCTAGTGGTTAAGAGCACTGACCATCTTACAGAGGACCCGGGTTGATCCCCCAGCACCCACATGGCAGCCAAGAACCATTCTGAAACTCCCAATTCCAGGACAGAACTCCAGTTCCAGAGGTATTCCCAATACCCTCTTCTGACTTCCGTGGCATGCACAAACATGGTGCACTTAAACTCACACAGGCACACAAAAACAAACAAATAAAAAAAAAAAAAATAAAGTAAAATTAATTTTAAAAAATTAAAAAAAGTGTTCAACATGCAATAATTAAGGAAATGTATTTTTTTAATTATAGGCTTTGTGCTACCCCATGTCATGCAAGCTGGGGAAATGAGGGTGTTGGATTCCTCTAAACGGAAATAAGATGTTCTTTTAACAGCTGACATGTGGGCTTGCTGGGTGAACCCGGGTCCGTCTGGCAAAACAGTTGGCACTGCTTAGACACTGAGGAGCCATCTCTCCAGCCACGGGAAATGCAAATTAAAAGACGGTACTTTGATCCAGACTGATCTTTCATCTTACTCATAGTAAGACTGACTCAGGATCAAGAAAACCAAATTGATACCAAATGCTGGAGAGTCTGCAAAGGGAGAACACCTCATCCACTGGGTGGGATGAACAGTACTGGAAAGCAGCACTTGGAAAGCAGTGTGGAGAATCCTTGGAAAGATCTTCGAGATGAACTGTAGCACCTGATCCCAGCCATACCACTCCTGGTATGTACCCAAGAGTCTCATTGTATACCTCAGAATACATTGAAACGCAGCATGTTTATTCAGCTCTCTTCACCATAGCAAAGAGCTTGAAGCAACCAAGGGCCCCTCAACTGAGAGTGGATAGAGAAAGTGAGTACATCTACACAATGAGATCTATACTGCAGGTAAAGAAGATGACATCATTGACTTTGCAGGTAATGGGTGGAACTCAAAGCCATTATGCTAAGTGAAGCTAACCACAGTTCCAGAAAAAAGAAAATAGTCGAACTGGTCTTCCTCGTTTTTGGATGCTCACACCAAATCCACAGTTGGTAGGCAAACTGAGCACAGTGTAGGATGTATTTATTCTTGTGTATCTGAAGCAACAACTATGCTCGTACACTATAATACGTAGATCTCCTGCAGGACCTCAAAGACTAGCAGACTCTAATCCTAGCCCAACTGAAGCCACAAGAGTTTTCTAGCGGCGATCGGCAGACGATGGCTCAGCTGGTTAAGGAGTGCTGACCTCTATATTCCCACCTTGGCAAGCAGGACCTGCGGCTCGATTCCACAAGCACCCCACATGGTGGCCTGAGAACCATCTTTAACACCAGTCCCAGGGGGCATCCACCACACCCTCTGTCACTGACCTCCACAGCATTGTACAACACAGGGCACATGCACCACTCTGCAGACACGTACATCAGTTACACCCATAAATAAATTAAAAAAAAAAATAAATTTTTTTTATTTTTTTTATTTTTTGCTGGGAATTGAACCCTGTTTTTCTGTAAGAGCAGCCAGTGAAGTTAATTGCTGAGCAATCCCTCCAGCCTCTGAGCTTGACAGTTTAAACAGACCAAAAATATAAAAACAAAAAAAAAAAAAAAAAAAAAAAAAAAAAACTCCCAACATAAAATCCACAGGCCCAGATGCGTTTCACAGCAGCCAATTCATAAAACATTTTTTTTTTTGGTCTTTTCGAGACCAGGGTCTCCCCGTATCCCCAGCTGTCCTGGAACTCACTCTTGTAGGACGGCTTGGCCTTGAACTCACAACGATCCACCCTTGCTTCTGCCTCCCGAGTAATGAGATTAAAGGCAAGATGCGCGCACCAAAACATTTCAAAGACGGTCCTAAAACCGATTACTACTCCAAAAATTGTTGAGGATACAAACAGAGGAAACTTTCCAAAATTCCTTCTGTGAAGCAAACATCACTCTAAGTACCCAAAACACAGGGCAAAATAATTGAGGCAAAGTAGAAAAGCCTATAGACCCAATCTCATTAATGAACATAGTGCAAAAACTCTCAACAAGATACTTGCAAATATCAGTTACCCAATCATAAAACAATCAGTTCATCATGATCAAGTTGGATATCATACCAGAGAGCAGGTGGATCCAACCATACTAGAATCAATAAATATCATAAAACAATAAATGGGATCTGAAAGACAAAAAACCAACAGGATCATCTCAAGTGACAGAAAAAACTTTGACAAGTTACCAGCAATACTTCCGTCTCTAAAGTTCTAGGCGAGGTAACCAGATGAAGGGATACATTCATCAATATGATCAAAGAAATATATAGGAAACCCACTGCCAATCATCTCGTGAAAAGAAAAATTGGAAACTTCCTTTACAAAGGTGGGAACCCGGCAAGGCTTCCCCTTATCGCCACTGCTTTCAACATAGTGCTTGAACAGCTTGCTAGGGCAATAAGAGAAGAGAAGCAATTAGAAGGGTACTAATTGGAAATGTTATTAGTCCTTTTGAAGAAGAGTTTACAAGTGTGCTACAACTGAAACTCTATAGAAATGATAAGAGTAGTGCAGGAAATTACGGAACATCAGTATTCGTTCAAATAAAAGGTGGGACAAATGATAACCTTCCCACAAAAGCCAAATTTTAATAAAACCTTAAATAACCCTAGTCAAGGAGACGAAATGATCTCAAAACAAAAAATTTAAATCTGAAAGACCATCTAATGCCTAAACAAAAATATAAAACTCCCATGCGATGTTGAGACAAATTAACACAGTAAAAATGTCATTTTACCCAAACATCTGATATCAGTATTCAATGGCAATCCCAATCAAAATCCCCAATGAGCCTTCTTCATACTTGGAAAAAAATCCTTAATTCATACATGAAAATAAAAGACTGAATAAGCTAAAGCAAACCCTGAGGTGAAAATGCAATACAGGGAGGAATTGCTCTACAGACTTCAAGTATACTTACAGGGCTATCAGTGCATAACTACAACCTGGTCCACTGGCACAAATAACAGACCCCATGACCAATGGAACAAACTTGAACATACAAACTAGAGCTCATCAAACTTCAGCCACCTGCATGATTATGCAAAGGGGCAAAAAAACCTCAATGAGAAGGATAGATCTATCAGAGCAAATTGGTGCCCAGGCAAAATGGCGTACCATTGGCGAAAAACAAAACTTAAACCCCTACCCTCACCCTGTAACAAATATAACTCAAGCTGCGAATCAAACTTCAATTGAAACCCAAACCTGAAAGGACTATAGAAGCTCCAACAAATCAACAACACAAGAATATGGCAAAGAAGACTTCCTGAAATCAGGACAGCAGCCTGTCATAGAAAATAAGGTCAACTGTCAACAAATGAACCTCTTCAAACTACAAAAGCTTCTTTACGAGTGAAAGAAACAATCAAAGAAGTGAAAGAGAAACCCAAAGAGTGGAGAGAAAATCTTCACAGGATTACATCTACAGAGCATTACAACATAAGAATAATAGGACTACACAAAAAACAAAGAAGTAGAGAAAACAAATGGACATATGCAAAAGATGAAGAGTTAAAGAGCTGAACAGAGTTTACACGGAAGAAATTAAAGAATGGTCACGAGAAACATCTTTTTTATATTTAGTCATTTATCTAATAATTAAGGAACATGCAACTAAAACCACTTCTGAAGATACTCATCCACTCTGATACGACTGGCTTCAAGACTCAAAGTTAAACAGATACCAAATGCGGAGAGGCCTTGTGGGGAAAGCGATCTCACACATTGCTGATGGGAATGTTAAATTGTACAACCATTATGGAAAAATGGCAAACTGAGCAATGTTAATGTGATCTAAAAACAACCGTGCTCTTATATTGTAGAATCCCTTAAAAAATAAACAAATAAAAGTTAAAAAAAGAAGATAAATGGAATAAAATGAAGACAGAACATGGAATCATCACAGGGAAGAGTGTTTGCTGAACATAAACATCTTTGATCAACAACGCAGACCCTGTAGATAGGATCATCATACCTTAAATCCTGTCTGGTACCTTTCCTCTGCTGCTAAATCTTACCATGTATAGCTACTAGGTATGATAGGATATCAAGATTAACCTCCAAAATATGGCTTCTAGTTCTATCTGTTAGCCTCACTATCTTGCTGAACTCACATATCCTTACCCTCTAAATACTACACTGTTTGAACTGTAGAATGCAGGGAATTACCTGTGCTCTCCTGACTGCTATTGGATCCCCTCCACAGCACCACAAGGCCCAGTATGACAAAACAAACAAAGAAGCAAACAGACTCCACAAGCACAACTCATTCTTAGGGAGAAATGAAACTGTATTTTAAAGGCCTCTCCATTTCCTGGATGAGCCAGAAGTCTTAGAAGGTAAAGACACGTGCTCTGAACACCTGTTCATTTGTTCAACTTAGTACCATAGGGTGCAAGGGCAGAAGTGACTACATCAGGGTGTCCAATGATCTCAGAAAGGGGCCCACACATATACAGCATAAACAAAACTGTACTTAAGCATTTTTAAAGAAGTTGCATTGCTGTCCATGAGATCACATCCTTCCAGGAGGGAGAGTAGCATTCATGCTGCATTGCTCAGGCCAAGGCTCCTTATTAAAAAAAAATTAATGGGTGGAGAGATAACTCAGCAGTTAAGAGCACCTAAGAGCACTTATTGCTCTTGCAGAAGACCTGGGTTCAATTCCCAGCACCCACATGTGGCTAAGAACCATCTTTAAGCTGGGCATGGTGGCACACACCTTTAGTCCTAGCAATCCGGAGGCAGAGGCAGGCAGATCTTTGTGAGTTCAAGGCCACCCTGGTCTACAGAGTGAGCTCCAGGACAATTGGGGCTACAGGGAAACATTGTCTCAATTTTTTTAATTGTGCAGGGTGTGGCTGTACATACCTTTAACCCTAGAACTTGGGAGGCAGAGGCAAGTGGCTCTCTGGGAGTTGGAGGATAACCTCATCTATATAGCAAGTTCCAGGCCAGCTGGGGCTAGGGCTACAGAGAAACCATGTCTCAAAAAGACAAACACACACACAAAAATGAAATTACATGTATTTATATGTGTATAATGGTGGTGGGTAGGGGGTATTCCAGCGTCATTCTGCAAGGCACACATGTGGTAGTCAGAAAGCATTGGGTTCTCTCTTTCTTCCATGTGGGTTCCAAGGACCAAACTCGGGTCTTCAGGCTTGGCAGTCTTTTCATGCAGAGCTATCTCGCCAGCTCTCCAAAGATTTTTGTTTAATTCATCTAATCCGGGTTTTTAAAAACATTTATTTTTATTTTTTATGTATACAAGTGTTTTGTCTACATGCACCTAAGCACACCTGTGCATGCAATGGCTTTGCAGGCCAAAAGAAGGAGCCAGGTCACCTGCAACTGGAGTTTCACACAGTTGTTAACCACCAAGTGGGTCCTGGGAACCAAACCCGGGTCTTCTGCAAAAGCGACCAATGAGCTTAAACACTGAGCACTCTCTCCAGCCCCCAATCTAGGTTTTGTGAGGCACACTTCTCAGGTCCTGCGGAGTGATGAGAAAGGAACAATTGAACCCAGGGAAGAGATCCACTGGGACAACTTCAAGAGAACTGGACTTTAAAAGGTAAGAAAATGCCTGAAGAGGCTGATCAGTTGGTGCAGTGCCTGTCCCTTCATGCACAAGGTTTGATTCCCAGTACTGCCAAAAAACAAGCATTAATCTCAGCACTCTGAAATCTGAAGGAAGAGAAATGCTATGAGTTCCTAGCCACCTACAACATAAAATCCTTTTTCAAAGATATGAGAGAGAGACAATGAGAGAGAGAGAGAGAGAGATAAGCCACTGATTGAATTAAGATAAAATACATTATACTTCCTTAAAAGCTTTAAAATATACTAGAGAGGATTGTGCGATGTCAGTGGCAGAGTGCTGACCTAGCATTGTGGGGCCAAAGATTAAACCCTAAGGTTACAAAAAGGAAGGAAAAACCAGGCATGGTGGTGCATGCCTTTAATCCTAGCACTTTGGAGGTGTAGGCAGGTGGATCTCTTTGAGTTCCAGGCCAGCTGGGGATACAGAATAAGTTCCAGGCCAGCTGGGGCTACAGGAGACTGTCCTGCAAAAAAAAAAAAAAAAAAAAAAAAAAAAAGGAAAATACAGAGTCTGATTGATTGATTGATTGATTGATTGATTGATATTTGGGTCTGGGGAAGGTACTCAGATCCACATATATACACCAATATGTACCAATAAATGCACATCTGCAGCCATTTTTCCCTTTTAAAAAATTCTCTGCCAGGAGTGGTGTCAAATGCCTTTAATCTCAGCACTTGGGAGGTAGAGGAATCTGGATCTCTATGAGTTCAAGGCCAGCCTGTTCTACATAGTGAGTTCCAGGGCAGCCTGGGGCTACAGGGAGACCCTGTCTCAAAAAGAGCAAAAAGCCAGTTGTGGTGGTGCCTGCCTTTAAACCTAGCACTCAGGAGGCAGAGGCAGCTGGATCTCTTTGAATTCAAGGCCAGCCTGGTCTACAGAGTGAGTTGCAGGCCACTTGGGGCTACCAGGAGACCCTGTCTCGATAATAACAAAAAAATTGGTCATGTTTATAATACTTAAAAAAAAAAGAAAAAACAACAACAAAAAAATTTCTACCAGGTGTGGTGGCACATGCCTTTGATCCCAGCACTGGAAAGCTGAGGCAGGAAGATCTCTGTGAGGTTCAGGCCATCATGGTCTACACATCAAGTTCTAGGCAAGCTGGGGCTAGAGGGAGTCCCTGTCTTAAGAAAAAAAAGGAATTTTGGGGCTGGAGAGATGATATAGCAGTTAAGAGTGCCGACTGCTCTTGAAGAGGACCAGAGTTCAATCCCCAGCACCCACATGGCAGCTGAGAACCCTCTTTAACTCCAGTTCCAGGGGAATCTGACACCCTCTTCTTCATTGGGGGCTGTACCTCACCCTATTTATGCTAAAACCCTCTGAGATTTTTCCCTTGCATGGGGGAAAAAGGGCTGAGAGAGAAATACCTTTTTTCTTCTTCCTTTGGAGGAAAATCGAGCCCCGTGTTGTCGGCGCCAGTTGCTAGTAGTTTATAGTCCTTGAGTCATGAATGACCCCATTCCACATGCTGTTCTTCTCTCCCTGCAAGCTTCAAGGCTGTCTCCTTCCTACAGGCAGACAGCCTTTAGGCTTAGTTCCTGGCAAGGAGAGGGGAGGGGGGACCATAAGAGATTACCCATGGAAAATGAATGGAGTCAGAGGGCAAGGTCTAGGAGAATAGACTCTCTCTTTATTCATGCCAGCAGTGTGCTTATACCAAAAGTTACTGTGCTCTAGGAAAGGAAGTGGGGAGGAGATGGAAGGGAAGGGCAAGCTACCTTGGCTCCTATTGGGGGCCTGCAGAGCTCCTGTTTGTGCAACCGGTAAACTAGAGGTGCGACAATTTGCTCAATGCCACAAGGAAAGGGCCATCTGGTTCTGGAACTTTGCAGAGCTAGGTAAGGTGAGAAAACATTGTAATATCCTGGAAATTCTGGAGCTAAAGATAACTCACAGAGACAACTGAATGCCCACAGATATATCAGATAACTCTCAGAGGTTTTTCCAGACAGGTCTTAGAAGTTCTTGTCTCAAGCCAGACAAAGTTTTATTCCTACAGCTGCTTGTTTTTCTAGGACTGTGTTACTTCACTTAGCATAATGATTTCTAGTTCCATCCATTTATCTACAAAGGTCATGATGTCATTTTTTACCACTGTAGTCCATTGTGTGTAGATGTATGACATTTTTGTCATCTAGTCATCAGTTGAGGGGCATAGTTCCATCTCTTTGCTATTGTGAAGAGAGCTGCAATGGATGTGAATGTATCTTTCTGGTATGATAAGACTTGTGGGTATATACAGGAGTGGTATGGCTGAGTCAGGTGGTAGGCTCATTTTGAGTCTTTTAAGTGTTATCCACACTGTTTTCCATAATGTACAAATTTACATTCCCACCAGCAGTGGATGAGCGTTCCCCTTTCCCCACAACCTCTCCAGCATTTGGTATCTTTTCTTTACTTGATCTTAGCCAATAGTATCTGAGTGAGATGATATCTGAGAGTGGTTTTAGTTTGCATTTCCTTAATTATTATTAATGTTGAACACTTTTAAGATGTTTCTCGGCCATCTTTAATTTCTTACTGGTGAAGCTTCTGTTCAGCTCTTTACTCCATCTTTTGCATAGGTCATTTGTTTTCTTACTTCTTTGTTTATTGTGTAGTCTATATATTCTTTATGTTAATGCTCTGTCAGATGAATCACTGGTGAAGATTTTCTCCCATTCTGTGGGTTTTCTCTTCACTTCTTTGATTGTTTCTTTCACTGTACAGAAGTGTTTGTGTTTGATGAGGTCTCATTTGTTGACTGTTGACCTTATTTCCTATGCAGCTGCTGTCTGATTTAGAAGGTCTTTACTTTGCCTATGTCTTGTAGGTTGTTGACAAATTTTTCTTCTATCACCTTCAGGGTTTTGGGTTTCACATTGAGATCTTTGATCCACTTGGAGTTGATATTTGTACAGGGTGAGGGGTAGGGGTTTAATTTTGTTTTTCTCCAAATGGTGAGCCAGTTTTGCCTGCACCATTTGCTGAAGATTCTATCCTTCCGTCCAGTGAGGTTTTTTTGGCCCTTTTGTCAATATGAGGTGGCGCTGAAGTTGTATGAGCTCGTTTTTGGATCTTCAATGTTTGTTCCATTGGTCAATGGGTCTGTTTTTGTGGCAGGTGCCAGTTGTCCGTTAGACGTATGGCCGTAATTAGCTTGAAGTCTGTAGACCAATCCCTCCTGTATTGCATTTTCTACTCAGGGTTGCTTTAGCTATTCAGGGTCTTTTATTTTTCTGTATGAATTTAAAGGATTTTTTTCCAAGTCTATGAAGAAGACTCATGGGGGATTTGATTGGGATTGCATTTAATTTATGATAAAATTTGGGTAAAATAGACATTTTTTTACTATTTAATTTGTCCAATCCATGAGCAGGGGAGTTTTTTCCATATTTTGAGTCATTTTCAATCCCTCGCTTCTTCAGAAGTTTAAATTTTTTTGTTATAGAGAAGTTGGTATCTAGGATAAAGGTTTTATTCACAGGTATTTTATTATTTTTTGAGGCTATTGTGAGTGGGAAGGTCTTTTTATATTCCTTCTCCACCTGTTTATGTTGGTTTAAAGAAAGAATACGGATTGTTTCCGGGTTAATTTTTGTTCCTGCCACTTTACTTAAACTCTTAATCATTTCTATAAGTTTTCTGGTGGAGTTTTTAGCATCACTAGGTAAAATATCATATCATCTGCAAAAAGGGATATTTTCTTTTATTTTTTAATTTTTTTCTCTTCTCTTATTGCCCTAGCAAGCATTTCAAGCACTATGTTGAAGAGGAGTGGCGATAAGGAGCAGCCTTGCCACATTCCCACCTTTGAGGGAAATGTTTCCAATTTTTCCTTATTCACGATGATGTTGGCAGTGGGTTTGCTATATATTTCTTTGATCATATTGATGAATGTTCCCTTCAAGTCTGAGTTACCTTCTAGGACTTTAACAGGAAGCAATGCTGGAACTTGTCAAAGTATTTTCTGCATCATTGAGATGATCCTGTGTGTTTTTGTCTTCAGTCCATTATGTGTTTTATGATATTTATTTGATTTATGTAGTGTTGACCATCCCTGCATCTCTGGTATGAATCCAACTTGATCATGATGGTAATGATCTTTTTATGTGGTCTATATGCAATTTGCAAGTATTTTGTTGAGAAGTTTTTGCATCCTGTCAGTAATGAGCTTTCTTTTTTGCTCGTATCTTTGCCTGGTTTGGGTATTAGAGTGATGCTGGCTTCATAGAAAGAATTTGGGAAAGTTTCCTCTGTTTGTATCCTTCCAAACAATTTGAGTAGTAGTGGTTTTAGTACCTCGTTAACTTTTTTTTTTAATTTATTTCTGTATGTGTATGAATGTACTGTCCGCATGTATGTCTGTGCACCCGTGTTGTGCAATGCTGCAGAGGTCAGAAGAGGTTGTCGGATTCCCCTGAAACTGGAGTTCTCCTGGAATTGGAGTTTCAGACATGTTCTCAGCCGCCATAGTTGGTGCTGGGGATCAAACCCGGGTCCTCTGTAAGAGCAGTCAGAGCTCTTAAATGCTAGGCCAACTCTCAATCCCCAAGGACCTCTTTAAAATGTTTTATAGAATTCTGCTGTGAAACCATCTGGGCCTGGGCTTTTTAGTTGGGAATTTTTTTTTTTTTACATCCTCAATTTCCTCAAATGTTATGGGTCTGTTTAAACTATCAAGCTCAGAGGCTGGAGGGATTACTCAGTGGTTAAGAACACTGACTGCTCTTGCAGAGGACCTGGGTTTGATTCCCAGGACCCAATGGCAGCTAAAAACTGCCTTTATTTTTTTTTTACATGTATGAGTGTACTGTCTTCATGTAGGTTGGTGCACCTGTGTTGTGCAGTGCCGTGGAGGTCAAAAGAGGGTGTTGTATTCCCCTGAACTGGAGTTAAAGAGGTTCTCATCACCATGGTGTGGGTCTGGGAATCAAACCCGGTCCCTGCAAGAGGCAGGTCGGCACTCTTAACTGCTGAGCCACTCTCCCCCCTAAAAACTGCCATTTAGTGTGCTAGGATTGAATCTGTGTCTTGAGGTCCCTGCAGAGATTCACATTATAAACAGCACAGTTGCTTCCAGATACAAAGAATATATAATAATTGCTCAGTTTACCTGCCAACGTGGGATTTGGTGTCAGCATCCACAGTATGAGGGAACACCATTCGACTTTTTTTTTTTCCTGGGACTGTGTGTTACTTCACTTAGCATAATGGCTTCAGTCCCACCCATTTACCGCAAAGTTCATGGTCATCTTTCTTACTCCTGCTGCATGATCTCATTGTGTAAGTGTACCACTTCACTTCTTTTACCACTTGTCAGTTGAGGGGCCCTTGGGTTGCTTTCCAACTTCTTGCTATTGTGAAGAGAGCTGCAATAAACATGGCTGTGCATGTTACTCTGAGGTAAGATGAGATCTTGTGGGTACATACCGGGGAGTGGTAATGGCTGGGTAGGGTGCACAAGTTCATTCCAATTCTTCCAAGGTTCTCCACACTCTTTCCACAGTGGGCTTTTCCATATGGCTCTACACACCAGCAGTGGATGAGTTTCGGGCTCACTCTTTCCCCACAACCTCTCCAGCACTTAGTATCATTGTTTCTTGATCCTAGTACAGTTCTTATCTGAGTGAGAAGATTCTTTTTTTTAATTTATTTATTTCTGTATGTGTTTTTTTTAGGTTTGTGCACCCGTGTGCGTGCAACGCCGCGGAGGTCAGAAGAGAGTTGTTGGATTCCCCTGGAGCTTGGAGTGCTCCTGGAATGGGTTTCCAGACGGTTCTCGTCTCGCCGAGTGGTGTAATTTGCATTCATGGCTGGAGAGATGGTCAGCGGTTTTCTTGCAGAGGACCCAGGCATTCCCAGCACCCACATGGCAGCTGAGAATCGTCTTTAATTCCAGTTTCCAGGAGAAATCCACACCTCTTCTGACAGCGGCATTGCATGACACGGGTGCAAAACCTACATGCAGACAGTACATTCATACACATAAAAAATAAAAAATTGCATTTCCTTAATTATTAGCATGTTAACACTTTTTAAAGATGTTTCTCAACCATCCTCTATTTCCTCACATGCGAAGTTTCTTTAGCTCTTTACTCGCTCTTTACTTACTTCCCTTATACTCTCTTTGAGTGAGTCATTTTGTTTGCTTTCCTTCTTTGTTTTTGGTAGTTTAGATATTCTGGAAGTTAATGCTTTGCCAGTTTAGTGTATGCTGTACAGTGGTGAATGTTTTCCTCCCACTCTGGGGGTTTTCCTCTTCACTTCCTTGATTGTTTCTTCCTTCCCTGTCCAGAAGCTTTTGAGTTTATGAGGTCCCATTTGTCAATTGTCAACCTTATTTCCTGTGCAGCTGCTGTGTGATTTAGGAAGTCTTTTATCAGGGCTGGAGAGATGGCTCAGCAATGGAGAGCACTGACTGCTCTTGCAGAAGACCCTGGTTGGAGTCTCAGCATCTACATGGTGGCTAAGAGCCATCCTAGGCCCTGCACACCTTTAATCCCAGCACTCAGGAGGCAGAGACAGGGAGACCCTGCCTCCCCCCAAAAATAGTCTTTTCCTACTCCTATGTCTTGTCTTGTAGATTGCTGCCAACTCCTTCTTCCATCACCTTCAGAATTTTGTGTTCCATATTGAGGTCTTTGATCCATTTGGAGTTGACTTTTGTACATGGGCAGGAGGTAGGGGTTTAATTTAATTCTTCTACAAGTGGTGATCTAGTTTAATAATGCTAAATCATTTGTTAAGTCTGTCCTCATTGTTGTATTCTTGACACCCCTTATCAATATGAAGTGGCAAGAATGGCAGAAATTGTATGCACTCAAAATTGGATCTCAATTTTGTGTTCCATGGGTCTCTAGAGGTCTGTTTTTGTGCCAGTTCCAAGCTGTTTTTATGACTATTGCCCTGTAGTATAGTTTGAAGTCTGATTCAGAGATTCCCCCGTATTGCTCTTTTCTAGTTTTTTTTTTTTATTGTTTGATATTTTGGGGACTTTTATTTTTCATATGAAATTTAAAGGATTTTTTTCCAAGCAACGGAAAGTCTCTTGGGATTTTAATGAATTGCAGTTGAATCTGGTTATATGAACTTCGGTAGAACAACATTTTTACTAGATAATATTTTCTAAGTCCAGAAGCAGGGATGTCTTTCCATCTCTGATGTCTTCTTCAATTTCCTTCTTCAGGGATTTAAATTATGTGTTGTAAGAGATCTTTGGGTCTTTGTTAGATTTGTTCCTAGTATTTTTATTGTTTTTGGAGGGCTATGTGAGTGGGAATAGTCTCTTGTATTCTTTTTTTCAGTTGCTTGTTGTTGGTGTAAGAACAGAGAAACGATTAACTGAGATTTTTCTAGGTTAATTTTTGTATCTGGCCACTTACTGAAACTCCTTATCACTTCTAGGACGTTTTTTTCTTGTGGAGTTTTTAGAATCCTTAGGTAAACTAGATCATATTCATCAAGCAAAAGGGATAGCTTTGACTTCCTTCTTTTTTCCAATAGTACTCTTCTTAATCTCCTTTTCTTGCCTTATTCCCTAAAAGCATTCAAGCACCTGTATTGAAGAGGAGTGATAATAGGGGGCAATCTTTGTCAAGTACCTACTTTTAAGGAAGTATTTTCTATAATTTTTCTTTCCCCCCAGTTTATGGATGATGTTGGCCTATGGGTTTTATGTTTATAGCTTGGATATATCTTGAATGTTGAGATATATCTCCAAAGCCAATTCCCAATGAGGGTCTGTGGCTTTGAGATCTAGATAGAGATTACAGGATCATTGAGAGAGCAGTGCATACTGGTCCTGACTGGGTTCTGTAATGAGAAGGGAAAGGCTTCCTAAAATCTGAACCTGAAAGGATGGCTTTTCCAGGTCCAATTCTTTCAAAATACCCTACCTACAAATCCATCAGGAGGAGCACCCAGGCCCCATCCACACTCTCATGCTGGCAATGCAGAGTTTTGCTGAGGAATGAGTGCCCTTGACCCTCTCTCTTCGTCTGGAGTACCCGCCTGGCAAGGATTTTCTTCTCCTCCAACCGCTGTTGAAGTGTGGCCTTCAACCAGCGAAACTACCATCCTGAGGGCAATGGTTCAGGCTTGGCCCTATCCTTGATCTTTCTCTGGAGTACTTGTTGAAGACTCCTGACCTAGAGACTCTGCAGGCTGTGCTGGATGAGGTGGATGCAACAATTACACAGAAAGATTGCCCCAGGTGAGAGATCCAGTTAGTATGAAGGGAGGACCTGAGGGTGGGGAACACCTGGGTCAGGACAATGGGGTCCAAGGTGGCTCAGAGGCTTCTGATGGCACTGGATTGGGGACTTCAGAGAGCACAGTCATTGCTGAGCCACCAAGAAAGGTCAGTCAGGTGTGGAGAACAGCTAGAAGCAGATACAGCCTATGTGGATTGAGCCCGCCCATGCCTGCCTCTTCCCACAGGCAGTATCAGTGGGACCAGGATGTGATCACAGGAGAATGGGATGGAAGGGGAGTTGAGATACGAAGTCTGGCAAAATGTAGCTCAGTGCACAAGCCCTTTCCTAAATGTGCATAAAGGAAAGCCCTGGGTTGGATCCTCAATCTGAAAATAAAGAAGGAAATGTATATGTCATAGAGTAGGTAAAATACAGTTTCCATTTGAGATGTGGAGTAACAGTAGAGTGTGTATCAAGACATCTCCTGTCAACTAAGTTCCAAATGTTTTATGCAAGGAAGTGGAAACTGCAGGATTACTTGATTTACAAGCAGAACGGGAACTCATGCCTTGGAACAGACAAATGACAGCTGCTCTCGCACAGGTCATGTGGCAAAACTCAAACAGTGAGAGGACAAGCAGTTCCTGGGGTGGAAGAAGTGGCCATTTAAGGTCTTAGGTTGACTTTTGCCTCAAGCCCCTGTGCTGGAAGGAATACAAAAAGTAACATTTTTGTGTGGGCCTGAGCAGAGAAAACTGTTTGCTCCAGGTATGCTGTCAGAAGCATACCTGGAGTAAACATTCCTGGGAATCATGAAAGTTCAACCAAGAGAGAGATTACAGCTTAAATATGACCAATAATACAGGAAAAAATTGAAGATGTAATAAGTAGCCTCCAACCAACAAAAATGCCCCAGGCCCTGGAGGTTTCACAGCAGAATTCTATAAAACATTTAAAAGACTTACAAGCCATTAACTACTCAAATTGTTTTAGAAGGATTGACAGAGGAGTTTCTCCCAGAAGCCTTCTATGAAGCCAACATCAGTTCCAACATATTAAAACACCAAAACCACAGGTAATAAATACAACACCAAAAGACACTAAGAGCCCGTCTCCCTAATGACAAGTGCCAAAGATTCTAAACGATTCTGTGCAAATTGCAATTACAGACACACATCAGAGAAGCCATCCACCATGAACCAAGTTGGGACTTCATAGACCAGAGATGAGGGATGGTTCAATATATCGAAAATCAATAAAGAAATATCATCAACTATAGGACTGAAGGACAAAAACCAACCACAACCATCATCTCATTGGACGCTAGAAAGATCCTTTGACAAATCCTCTCATCCTCCATCATGTTTAAAGTCCTAAGGTATTGGACTGGAGGTTTTCATTCCTCCAATGAATCAAAGCCCAATACAGGAACGCAAGCCATACATCCTAAATGGGGAATGGACAGCATGTCCTCTTAAGGCTAAGGATCTCGGGAAAGGCTGCCCTGTCACAACTCTTTTTCCAGTATAGTGTGGTACCTTGCTAGGGCATAAGAGCAAGAAAGTAAATAAAAGATGTTCTAAATGGAAAGAGAAGTCCAAAGCTATCCCTTTGTTATGCTGGATGAATATATGGATTGTCTCCGTAGGATTCTAAGGAAACTCCACCAGAAAACCTCTAGAAACGAGTAAGAGCTTTAGTAAATGGCAGGAATACAAATAATCTAGAAAAGTCATAAGCTTCTTTTAACAGATCAACAACAAGCAACTGAAGGACTACAGGAGACTGTCCCACCAAGGCCTCACAAATAATAAATAAATATTTACTAGGAACACAAACCTAACCAAAAAAAACAAACTACAAAAAAAATTAAAAAAAAAAAAAAATTTTAAAATTTTAAAATAACCCTGAAAAAGGAAATTGGGAGACTCAAAAGATGGAAAACCCTCCCATGCTCATGGATCAGGGAATAAATTAGTAAAATAAGTCATCATCCTCCATCCCCAAGCCATCAAACACCAGTGTACAGATTTAATGCAATCCCAATCAAATCCCCAAGAGTTCCTCACAGGTGTGGAAAAAAAAAATCCTCATATTCCATTTGGACGAAAAACCGAATGAAAGCACCTGGATAGCCAAAGCAAACATGATTGAAAGATACAATACAGGGGGATCGCTATAACCGACTATCAAACTATATTCTAGGCTATTAGTCATATAAAGAGCCTGGTATGGGCACAAAAAAGACGTTGACCAATGGAATAAACTGTAAGATCCAAACTGACCTCATACAATTTCACCACCTCTAGTTAACAAGGGGCAGAAAGACACAAGGAGGGAAAGACAGTCTCTCAGTAAGTGGTGTTGGCAAAACTGGAATCAACCACTTGTAGAAGAAGAATTAAACCCCTCAACCCTCACTTGTACAAATGTCAACTCCAAAATGGAACAAAGACCTCAATCGTGAAACCAATCTGGAGGTGATAGAAAAAAGAAACAGGCAGCAACTAAAAGACATAGGCGTAGGAAGACCCTAAATCAACAGCAGCTGCCAAGAAATAAGAACGACAATCGACAAATGGGAACCTCATTAACCTCAAAGAGCATCTGACAATCAACAGAAACATAGAATTGAAGTGAAGAGACGAACCATCAGATTGGGAGGAAACCTCATTGTCATGATCCATTACCAAATTATAATTTCCAGAGTCATACGCACTCGACCTAGCTATCTCAAAAAACAAGAAAAAGAAACAAAATTGAATCCCTAAAAAGATGGAGATGAAATTCGAATAGAGACTTCACAGTGTGACAATAGAGATGCGAAGAAACATCGTAAGAAGTGCGTTCAACATCCTAATAATATATTAAGGAATGCCAAATGAAATCCACTTTGAGATATACACAGCTCTTGCATGCATATTCCTGCATACTGTTCCCTACACAAAGCTGCTGGACTTTGAATTCTTTGGTCCTTTTCTCCCTTTCTTTCTNACCTTCAGGTTTTGGGTTTCACATTGAGATCTTGATCCACTTGGAGTTGATATTTGTACAGGGTGAGGGTAGGGGTTTAATTTTTTGTTTTTCACCAATGGTGACCAGTTTTGCCTGCACCATTTGTTGAAGATTCTATCTTCCTCCATTGAGGTTTTTTTTGCCCTTTTGTCAAATATGAGGTGGGCTGAATTGTATGAGCTCAGTTTGGTATCTTCAATTTTGTTCCATTGGTCAATGGGTCTGTTTTTGTGCCAGTTGCCAGGTTGTGTTATGCTATGGCCCTGTAATATAGCTTGAAGTCTTGTCAGACCAATCCCCCTGTATTGATTTTTACTCAGGGTTGCTTTAGCTATTTCAGGGTCTTTTATTTTCTGTATGAATTAAGGATTTTTTTCCAAGATGAAGAATCTATGGGATTTTGATTGGGGATTGCATTCAATATATACAATTTGGGTAAAATAGACATTTTTACGTATGTTAATTTTCCAATCCATGAGCATGGGAGTTCTTTATATTTTTGAGGTCATTTCAATCTCCTTCTTCAGAAGTTTAAAATTTTTTGTTATAGAGAATTTGGTCTCTTGGATAGGGTTTTTCACAGGTATTTTATTATTTTGAGGCTATTGTGAGTGGGAAGGGTTGTTTATCATTTCCTTCTCCAACCTGTTTATTTGTTGTTGTAAAGAAAAGATACTGATTGTTCCGGGTTAATTTTGTATTCCTGCACTTTATTTAAACTCTTAATCATTTCTATAAGTTTTCTGGTGGAGTTTTTAGCATCACTTAGGTAAACTATCATATCATCTGCAAAAAGGGATAACTTGACTTCTTTTCCAATTAGTACTCTTTTAATTGTTTTTCTCTTCTCTTTATTGCCCTAGCAAGGCATTTCAAGCACTATGTTGAAGAGAGTGGTCGATAGGGAGCAAGCCTTGCCAGGTTCCCACCTTTGAGGGAATGGTTTCCAATTTTTTCTTTTTCACCGATGATGTTGGCAGTGGGTTTGCTATATATTTCTTTGATCATATTGATGAATGTTCCCTTCAATCTGGTTACTCCTCGGACTTTAAACAGAGAAGATAATGCTGGAACTTGTCAAAGATTTTTTCATGTCACTTGAGATGATCCTGTGGTTTTTGTCTTCAGTCCATTTATTGTTTTATGATATTTATTGATTCATGTATTTGGACCATCCCGCATCTCTGGTAGAATCCAACTTGATCATGTGAATGATCTTTTTCCATGTTGGGTCTTATGCAATTTGCAAGCTTACTTTTGTTGCGAATTTCTGCATCCTCTGTGTCAGTAATGAGGCTTTTTTTTTTGCCTCCGCTCTCTTAGTACCCTGGTTTGGTAATTCCAGAGCTGATGTCGGCTTCATAGAAAGACATTTGGGAAGTTTTCCTCCTCCTCTTTGTATCCTCCCAACAATTTGAGTAGTAGTGGTTTTGTAGTCCTCGTTATCCCTTTTTTTTTTACTTCTATTCTGTATGTGCTACTGATGTATGTCCGCAGACTGTCTGTGCACCCGTTGTTGTGCAATGGCTGCAGAGGTCAGAAGGGTTGTCGGATTCCCCTGAAACTGGAGTTCTCCTGGAATTGGAGTTTAGACTGTTTCAGCCGCCCTATGGGTGCTGGGATCAAACCCGGGTTCCTCTGTAGAGCTAGTCAGAGCTCTTAATGCTAGGCCAACTCTCAATCCCCAAGGACCTCTTGTAAAATGTTTTAATAGAATCTTGCTGTGAAACCATCTGGGACCGGGCTTTTTAGTTGTGAATTTTTTTTTTTTTTTTTAATCCTCAATTGTCCTCAAATGTTATGGTCTGTTTAAACTGTCAAGCTCAGAGCTGGAGGGATTCCTTCTCCCGTGGTTAAGAAACACTGACTGCTCTTGCAGAGGACCTGGTTTTGATTCCCAGGACCCAATGGCAGCTAAAAACTGCCTTTTTTTTTTTACTGTATGAGTGTACTGTTTTCTTCATGTAGGTTGTTGCACCTGTGTTTTGCAGTGGAGTTTTTAGCATCCCTGAGTTAAACAATCATATCATCAGCAAAAAGGGATGACAAAAAGCTTGACTTCCTCTTTTCCAATTAGTACTCTTTTAATTTCCATTTCTTACCTTATTGCCCTAGCAAGTATTTCAAGCACTGTATTGAAGAGGAGTGATAATAGGGGGCATCTTTTTCAAGTCCCTACTTTTAAGGGGAATGTTTCTAACTTTTCTCCATTTAGGATGATGTTGGCTATGGGTTTATTGTGTATAGCTTTGATTATGTTGGGGAATGATCCCAATTCCCAATGAGGGAGCTGTGGCTTTGAGACCCTGTGATAGAGATTCACATGGGATCATTGGGAGTGCAGTGGATCTGGTCCTGACTGGGTTCCTGTAAAGAGGGTAAAGACTTCCTAAATCTGAACCTGAAAGGATGGCTTTTCCAGTTCACTTCTTCAAAATACTCCTACCTAAAAATCCATCAGGATGAGCATGCAAGCCCTGCCCACACTCTCCTGGCTGGCAATGCAGTTTGCTGAGGAATGAGGCCTTGACCCTCTCTGCTCTGGAGCACCTGCCCAAGGATTTCTTCCCACCGCTGTTCAAGGAGGCCTTCACCAGCAGGAAGACTACCATCCTGAGGGCAATGGTTCAGGCTTGGCCCCATCCTTTCCTTTCTCATGAAGACATGATGAAGACTCCTGACCTAGAGACTCTGCAGGCTGTGCTGGATGGAGTGGATGCAACGATTACACAGAAAGTTCCCCTCCAGTTGAGAGGTCCAGGTAGTATGAAGGGAGGGCCTGAGGGCAGGGAACACCTGGGTCAGGACAATGAGGTCCAAGGTGGCTCAGAGGCTTCTGATGGGCCTAGATTAGGGACTTCAGAGAGTACAGTCATTGCTGAGCCACTGAGAAAGGTCAGTCAAGTGTGGAGAACAGCTTGAAACACATAGAGCCTAAGTGTATTGAGCCCGTCCATGCCTACCTCTTCCCACAGGCACTAGCAGTGGAACCAGGATGTGATCAAGGAGAATGGGATGGAGGGGAGTGAGATAGAAGTCTGCAAATGTAGCTCAGGCCAGAGCCCTTCCTAAAGTGCATAAAGGCCCTGGGTTGGATCCTCAGCTCTGAAAATAAAGAAGGAAATGTACATATCATAGAGTAGGTAAAATACAGCTTCCATTTGACATGTGGAGTAACAGTCGAGTGTGTGTCAGGACTTCTCCTGTCAACTAAGTTCCAAATGTTTTACGCACAAGAAGTGGAAACTGCAGGAGCTTGATTTACAAAGCATGAACGGGAACTCATGGCCTGGAACAGCAAATGGCAGCTGCTCTCCACAGGTCATGTGCAAGACTCAAACAGTAGAGGACCAAGCAGTTCCTGGGGTGAAGAAGTGGCATTTAAAGGTCTTAGTTGACTTTTGCCTCAAGATCCCTGTGCTGGATGAATACAAAAAATACATCTTTGTGTGGGCTGAGCAGAGAAAACGTTTGCTCCAAGTGTGCTGTCAGAAGCTGCAGATTTCTGAAAAGCCTATCTGCAGTGCCTTAAGGCTCCTGGAAAGTTTTGAGCCAGATTATATCCAGGAGTTAGAAGTGACTGCATTGTTAAGGCTGCAGTCCCTGACTCTGACATGTATTTCCCATAACATTAAATACTTGGGAATCCTCAATGGAATCAATAATGGTGTGGAGTTCACTGAACGTATACACACAGATCTGGAGGAGAGGATTTTTAGCATAGTCATTTCTCAGTTACCAGAGTTCACCTCTCTCCGACATCTCTCTATGAAGGAAGTACATTTCTTCAAGGTCTCCCTCGACCAAGTGCTCAGGTATGCAAGGATGGAAAGCTTTCTCTGAAGCTCAGGTCCTAGTCTTCCTGGTTATATGAATCATTACTAAGCACCTGTGGTTTCCAAGATGCTGTGGAGTTAAAAGGGACAGGTTGGGGTTGGAGAGATGGCCTACCAGTTAAGAGTGCCAACTGCTCTTGCAGAGGACCCGGGTTTGATCTCCAGCACCCACATGGTGGCTGAGAACCATCTTTAACTCCACTTACAGGGGAATCTGACGCCCTCTTCTGACATCCGCAGCATTGCACGACACGGGTGTGTTGACCTACATGCAGACAGTACATTCATACACATACAAAATAAATAAAAATTTTAAAAAGGGAGAGGTCATTAGACTATCAAAGCAATGTCTTACTTCTACTGTCTTCCTATGGTGTCACCTCTTTCAGTTCAGAGGGAAGTTTCTGGGTAAATGGTCTGTAAAGGGTCTCCAGGCTAGGGGATTAGTTGTGGATCAAACAGATCTAGTGAATGTGAGTTGTTATGTCCCCTTGAGAATCCTGTCTAAGCTATGGATGGAACAGGAAAGAAAAGAGTGCACTAAAGGAGGGAGGACTCAGGCCTGCATAGTTACCCAAGGAAGCTTTTGCTCAGCAGCTATGAATGGTCCCCAGGCTGGCTCTAGTTCTGCCTGTGGAAAAGGCTGTTTTGAGCACAGATAAAGGTTGAGTGGATGGGAAATGATGAGACTGGGATGGAGGGTAGGGGACAAGGGAAAGCACTAGGAAGAGAGTCCATGAAGAGCAAGCAGGGATCAATGAGACTCATGGTTGACATTCCCAGGGATATTGCTAGATGTCATATGAGTTGGTTCTTCTGTGGTATTCCTGCTGACATTATATGGCTATCCCTGTGGTTTTCTGATTGATTGACTATTGAAAGGGAACACACATCTGGACTGAGCCTGTCTAACACTGATAGTAAAAGATTTCAGTCTAGACTGAAATAGTCTGGCTGAATAGACTCTGCATTAGGGAATATTGGGCTTGAACTACATGAGGTCAGAAGGATCTTGGTCCCAACTGTTGTCTTCTATCTTGAGGTCAAATCCCAGTCTCCCCTTCCCTGAACTCACTGGTTTGTCTCTCTTAGGTGCTTGAAGAGTCCTTTGGTCAACTTCACAATCACTCACTGTCTTCTTTCGCAGTCAGACTTGAATTGTCTGTCCAAATACCCAAGCATCTATCAGCTCAAACACCTAGACTTGAGTGGTACCAAGTTTTTCCATTTATGTGCCAGGCCACTGAAAGTTCTACTAGAAAGAGTCTCAGCCACTCTGCAGACCCTGGGATTGGAGAACTGTAGGATGGAGGACTCCCAGATCGACTCCTTCTTGCCTGCCCTAAGCCAATGCTCACAGTTCACCAAGGACAATTTCTATGGATAATCCTTCTCCACATCTGTCCTGAAGGACCTGATGCACCACACTGCCACTCTGAGCCAGCTGTCCTTGGAGCTGTACCCTGTCCCTTTTGAGTGTTATGATGCTATGGGTGGTTTCCTGGTAGAGAGATTTACCCACCTTGGTCCAGAAAACTGTTAGAAATAATCAATACTTTCAGCAAGTTGGCAGCTCACAAAATCCACTTTCAAAAATCAGAAGCCTTTCTATATACCAATAACAAGCAATCTGAGAAAGAATTCATGGAAACCCATTCACAATTCACAATAGCCTCAAAAAATATATGAATAAACCTAACCAAAGACATTAAAGATTTCTACACAAAAATGTAAAACATAGAGGAAGACACCAGAGGATGGAAGGACCAACTGTGGTGATGGATTGGTAGAATTTTGTGAAAATGTCGATCCTTCCAAAAGCAATCTATAGATTCAATGTGATGTGAATCAAAAGTCAATGACATTCTTCACTGAGCTAAAAAAAATCCTAATTTCATATGGGATCACAAAAGATCCTAGACAGCTGAAACAATCTTGGTCAAAAAGGACAATACTAGGGGAACCACGATACCACATCTCAAACTATATTACAGAACCATAGTTATAAAAACAACATGGTATTGTCTCAAAAACACATACAGTCTGGGCATGGCGGCACATGCCTTCCTAGCACTTGGGAGGCAGAGGCAGGTGGATCTCTGTGAGTTCAAGGCCAGCTTGGTGTACATAGAGAATTCCAGGAGAGCTGGGGCTGCAGGGAGACCCTGTCTCAAACACAGCAAGAAAAAAAAATTATGTGCCTTAACCAGTAGGTAGAACATTTGCCTTCTTTGTAACAATGAGATGTCTTTAACTTTTTCAGGTTTTTGATTTGTCAAGAAACTTGGTTCTAAGGTAACCTACTACATGGCTAGAATGACTTTGAATCTCTGATCCTCTGTCTCTACCTCAGAGTGTTGGGATAACAGATGTGCACATCCTTGCTTCCTTTCATTCTGAGATCTGATCCAAGGCTTCATGAATACTCTACCAAGTGAGGTACCTCACAAACATCATTTAGAAGGCAGATGAGGACTGGCTATTGCTATGTAAGCTCTTCACAGAGCCTGCTTGGAAAAAAATACAACAAAAATTATATTTGAAAGAAGTTTAAAAATGAAAGATTATACCTAAGCAGTTTCTCATTTATCTGAAATAGATACCTGATTTCTTCTGATTCTATATCTTCCAGTGGGTTATGGAAGGGCCCTTAAATGCCCACTATATTTTTTTTTAATTATTTGTGTGTGTGTGTGTGTGTGTGTGTGTACACTTGTGTGTATGTGTGTATTAGTCTGTATACATGATAGCAGTGTCCAAAAAGGTGGTCAAATGATCTGGAGTTAGAGTTATAGGCAGTTGTGAGCTGCCTGACATGGGTGCTGGGAACAAAACCTGGTCCTCTGTAAGAACACTATGCAGTCTTAACTTCTATGCCATCCCTTTAGTCCCATAGATTTTTTTTTTGTCTTTTTGGGACAGGGTTTCCCTGTACTTCCAGCTGTCCTGGTATTCACTGTTTAGACCTGGCTGGCCTTGAACTCACAGAGATCCACCTGCCTCTGCCTCCCAAGTTCTAGGATTAAAGGCGTGCACCACCGTACCCAGCAAATCCCATAGAAGTTTTTTTTTTTAAGTCATTGAAAGTGAATTTATTATTTGTTATTTTAAAACATTTTTTGAGACAGGGTTTCACATAGCCCAGGCTGACCTCAAATTCATTAGGTAGCTGAGGAGGACCTTGACCTTCTGATCCTCCTGTTCCACCTCCTGAGTGCTGCGACCACAGCTGTGTGCCCCATACCTGGTGCTGGGGACTGATCCCAGGGTTTAGAGCACGTGGGGCAGATACCCTACCAACTGAGCCACCTTCCCAGGCTCCATGTTTTTAAAAAACAACCGTATAACTCGTGCTGCTCAAGATAGCTTGAATCTGGTATGGTGTTCATCTCTTCTCAGGCTTCAGTTTGGCCAGGCTGAACATGTCTCCCAAGCCCTTCAGCATGCCCTCCTTGGCTTTTAATTTATCCTTCTCCTTCTCTGGATCTTTCTTCTTCTCTTTTCCAGTTTTGTCCTTTTTCCTATCTGTCTTGTCTCCTTTCTCTGGGTTCCTGTTCATCTGTCTCTCCAGGGAGTAGGAGGTCTGAACGCTGGCTGTAGACACAAACTCCCTCCCTGACGTTGAACTTTCCTCTCTGTCTTCTTCCAAGGTCTCCGTGCCTTCCTTGTCGTTGTCCTCCACGCACTTATAGTAAGACTTGTCAATGGTGGCTCAGAAGCTCTCGTTGCAGCCCCTTCCTCTGATGATGAGTGGCCGTGGGCGGTGGAAAGGAATGTTCCCATTCAGGGTCATTTCCGCAACTGCAGTCTGGAGACTCTAGGGAGCTGGACTTCTTCAGACCCAAGGAAGGTCCCACATCTCTACTGGGGGAGCCTGCTGTCTGGTCATCCACTGTATTGAGGTTAGTCTCCTCAGCTACTAAATCCATGCTTTTTGATTTTCATGTTTTAACGAAATTCAATTGACTGGCATCTGAAAACTGCTTTGTGCTTTTTTTCTGACATACTCTGGTGTCCAACTCCTTCTAGCTGAAAAGCAAGAACTGGATCAATATCTGGAGTTAACGAGCAGTCAGCTGACTCACTGATGGCCCACCTCTGTCATCATGAAGCCCACGGCGTCATTGGAGCTGGAAGAAGACTGGTCAGAAAAGTGAGGGGGAAGCACAGGCAGCCTGTCATGTTCAATCATGACGGTGTCATAGTGTGGCATGTTCACCATGGGGGACAGCTGGCACATACCTGACTCACCCATTATCCTGCTGAGCACAGCATTCCTTGTGGGGGACTCATCCAGCCCCTCTATCCCACTGTAGAGAGAATGGGAGATCCTCTGCTCTTGGTCATCCAACACTGTTTCAATGGCCAGCTCGGGTCCAGCAGGGCTCCCAGGTGACCACAGCTCATTGCACTAGCTGACCGCCTGGCCAGGATGAGCTGGATCATGCCACACCTGTTGCCCTCAGTGGACATGGACCTCCGCAGGGTCTCCATGGCTTCCCGGTTGGCTTTACACAGGAGAGACTCCCCATTCACAGCTATCAGCTGGTCATTCACCTGAAGCCTTACATCTTTGGATGCAGCTCCACCATTAATGATGGAGTTAACGAAGATTCCCAAATCCGCATTATTCTCTTTGGACCAGTTCCCTTTGATGCTGACACCAAGGCCTGCAGATCCTGAGTCATTGAGTGGAACTTCAAAAGACAAATTCCGATCTGGTGTAAGAACAATGTCCTCATCTTCTGCTTTCGTTTCTTTTGGAATCTGCATCTGGCTTGGCTCTGCATTCAGTTCCCTTGGGTTGAAGGCATCTTCCTGGTGAAATACCAGAAGGCTCACAGCTCCCTCCATTTTGGTGCTTCTCAACAGGGAAACAACTTCTTCCTGGGACTTGCCTGTTAAGTCTACTCCATTGACCTTTATGAGCCGATCCCCTGCCTTGAGTCTGCCATCCTGAATGGTGGCACCTCGTGGGAGAATGTTCTTCACATAAATGGGAGCTGAGCCACCAGTAGTCACATCTCGAGAAGTAATGCTGAAGCCCAAGCCTTCCGTACCTTTTTAAAGCTGAATGTTGAGTCTCTTGCCTACATTTTTGGTATTGTATGCACTGCCCACACTAGTACTAAGTGCAGTCTGTGGAGCCAGGGCTGAGGCTGTGGGGGGCTTGGTGGAGAGGTGAACACCGTGAGCTAATCAGGGTGAGTGTCCAGTTGCTCAGAAGGATGGTTTGGCCTGGGCACTCTGGGCAGTGCATGAGGCCCAGTACCGGGCGCACTCCTGTTGTCGAGGTAGTGGCTGTCAGGGCTGAAGTGGCTGGAGGCGTAGCTGCTCTTCTCGCTTTGGGAGAGCTGTTGGTACTGCTCTTTACTTGCAGCAGGAACCATGTGGAACCAAATCACAGGTGCACGCATGGCCTGGCAGAACATATGCTGTGCTTGCTCGAATCTTCTGTTTTGAAGGTCGCCATCATTGATCCTCACAATGCAGTCATTCTCCTGGAAAAGCTTTCCTTGCTCAGCTTTGCCACCTTTCTCCAATCGTTTCACTAATAACCCCAGGGTTCTGCCACCTCGAGCACTGAAAGGCACTACATGGATCCCCAGAGGCCTTCCATCATTGGGGACTTGTATGAGCTTTACCATATCATCTAGAGAAAAGTTGGGCATAGTCTCCACACCAGTATCAGCATGTGCAACTGGCTCCACCTGGCTGTTGTCTTCGTCTGCCCCCTCCTCATCCTGATCTTGCTTTTCCAGCCAGCGGTCCACCATTGGGTGGCTGGCACTCAGAGAGGAGCGGGTGTTGTCTCTCTGGAACTGGTTGGAGCAGCCACCAGGATCCCTTGGGAGGCTTCTGTAGTTTTCATCTTTCTTCCTGTTGCAGGTCTTGGGACTTGCAGTGGTGTTCTGCTTGAGGAAGCTGGCTGTTGTGGACCAACGAGTGGGGTTTTTCCTGGAGGGCTCCTCAGAAGAAAAGTTATTCTCGCTGATTGAAGTGGAAAGGCCTGTTAATGCCAGTCACTGCTGCTGCGGACGTGAAGAGGCATATTGGCTGTAGGGCTGAAGGTGTGACCTCAATTTCACTTGCAGCTTGATATGGCTGAAAGGCGGAGACAATGTTGGTGCTGAGCTCACTGCCAAACATTTCTGGGCTCTGGGTCCCTGCGGAGCTGGCGCTGGTCCCGTCTCCTCCATGGTGAGGATCCTGCTCATTGAACACTGCTACCAGTCTGTCTTTGTCATCAGCGACGTCACAGAGGATGTCATCCAGGTCTAGAATTCCTCCATCTCCATGCTCCAAGCGATGCACCTGAATCCAGTAGTTTAGATCCTTGGCCATGGCCTTGCGGTAGCGGGTGGCCACCTGCTGGATGAGGCTGAAAACTTTCATGTGGCGGTCCCCGCAGGGCACGACCACCCTGGTCCTCCCGAAGCACAGGGTCACTTTCATGGCGTCTTCCCTCGCTGGCCACGGCCCGGGCGGCTGCACGCTGGCCGCCTAGGGGGCTGCTGCAGGCCGGCTGGGGGCGCGGGCTGGCGGCGGCTCAGGGCCGCTCAGCTAACATGCCCGGCCAGCCGCCCTCGCCTCCCCGTGGCCTGCGCCCCTGCGCCCATGGCCTCCGCAGGCCACCTGTTTGGCTTCTGGGTGTCTAGGTGTCTGGGCGCACTCGGCGGCAGCGGCCCTGGCCGCATGTGGCCAGCGTGGGCTCGTGGACGGACTCCGGGGAAGGGATGGCGGTGGAAGAAGGAGCGGCGGAGCCGAGCGTACAGCACCCTAGAATTTTTTTTAATACAATCTTACACCAGGTATGGTGATGCATGCCTTTAATCCTAGTACTTGGGAGGCAGAGGCAGGTATATCTCAGTGAGTTCAAGGCCAGACTGGTCTACAGTCAGTTCCAGGACAGCCAGAGCTACAGAGAGACCCTGTCTCAAAAAAAAAAAAAAAAAAAAAACCCAACAACAACAAAAAAACCCCCATACATATATGTATTCTTAGTTCATAGCCCAGGATGGACTCCATGTGTAGACACACTGGCTGAGAACTCTGATACCTAACCTACATGCTGGAGATTCATGAATGATGGGATTACAAGCCTGGACCACCACACACAGCTTTCATTGGGTTTTTGAAGGTAGGGTCTTATTATGTAGCCCAGATTGGCCTCTAACTCTCTCTGTAGCAGAGTCTGGCTCCATTTAATCCTCCTGCCCTAGCATACCAATGAACCACCAAAAATGGCTTCAAACCAGTTTTAAATGTATTCATGAGCAGATAAGCCAGAATATCTGTGCCACCTTGGGCTGTACATCAGCCTTGGAGACAGTCTGAGAGTGGACTGGATGCTGTTCACATCGAGTCCCTAGGTGAACATTTGTTAACCAGCCTACAGAGCACTCAGGCTATCGGAGTTGGGATAGTGATCCCGCATCCAGCTCGGGTCTTTTGAAGCTTCTTTAAAATTAAAATTTGTTTATAGATGTGAGTGTGTGTGTGTTGGGAGGCAGGGGGTGGGGTGGGTGGTGGTGGGTGGGCAGGTGCATGCAATGCCTGTGGACTCCAGAAGAGGGAGTCAGATGCCCTGGACCTGGAGTTTTGGACACCTATTAGCTATTATGTCAGGCTGGCAAAGAAACATGAGTCCTCTGAAAGAGCAAGCAGTGCTTTTAACCACTGAGCCAATAAATGTGTAAATGAAGAAGAAAACAAAGGGTATGACAGAAAAATATTTTATTGCTACTTAATTATACAGACATAGGCAATNGATTTGCCTGTCTCTCTGCCTCTTAAGTGGCTCGTAGTAAGGTGTGTGCCAACACACCTGAGCTAAGATGGTTCTTTGCTGCCACGTGGGTGCTGGGAAACAAGCCCCGGTCCTCTGCTAGAGCGTAGGACCTCTTAACCACTGGCCATCTTTCCTGCCTTCTTTACACATTGTTATTCTATACTCCAATCTGGGCTGGAGTTCACTATGTTACTCAGGCTGCTTAAACCTCACAATGAGTGTCTACCTCAGATTCCTATATCATATGATTAGTCTGTGAACCTCCTGTCCCAAATTATCAATTTTTTGTGTTACAACCCACTGCTCTCTTGTATGTGTTGGCAGCCTCTAAATTTGCCCTGTTGATGATAGCTTTGAACTTTTTTTAATTTAATTTTTCATCTTTTTAAAATTTTATGTGTGTAATCATTTGCCCTCCAAGTATGTCAGTCATGCTGCCCACACATGTGGCCAGAAGAGGACACCAGTTCCCTGGAACTGGAGTTACTGATGTTTGTAGCTGAGAGGAGAGTCCTTACTTGGAAAACTGAAGCCAGGTCCTCTGCAAGAACGACCCGTGATCTTAACCTTGAGCCATCTTCTCCAGCCCCCTCCCTGGCTTTGACCTTCTGGTCCTGCTGCCTGGACCTCCTCAGTGCTTAGATTACCAGAGTGAACCACAATGCCTGAGTTAATATTAAATTAGCATTTTGAGGGAAACCTCAAACCTCTGGAATTTCTCTTATCTCAGCCTCCCAATAAGATCCAAAAATATTTGTGATCCACTGAAATATTTTGAGTCGTGAAGTATTTTGTCAGTTTAAAATGTCCTTTTTTGACTGTCCTTCCTTCCTCCCTTCCTTCCAACCTTCCTTTTTTTCTTTTTGGTTCACTGCTTTTATTCCGAGGCAGGATCCCTTCTGCAGTGCAGAATGATGGAGCACTCTCTGTGGAGTCCATGTGGCACTCACTATCCACAAACTTCCAGAATTTTGCAAGGCCATAAACATAATTTTTATTAATTAATGATTGATTTGATTATGTATGTAAGACTTGTGTGCAAGTGGATGTCAGATGACCAATTGGGGGAGTCTGTTTTTTTTTGTTCACTGTGTGGTTCCAGGCATTTGACCTCAAGTTGTCAGAATTGGCTTATTTAATGTATTTTGTTATGTTTTTGTTCTGGTTTTGGAGACAGAACATCTTATGTAGAACACCACACTTGGCCAAGGATGACTAACTTCTGATCCTCCTGATTCCCCCTTGGCATGCTGGGGTTTAAGGCATGTGCCACCAAGTCAGCATTATGTAGGGGTAGGGATGCAATCGTAGGGATGTAGAGCTAGGGAAATACACGGGTTTGACCAAGATGCAAAAATAGAAACTAAAATGATGGGAAGCATTATACATCTCTCAATAATAACTTTAATATCAATGGTTCTAACTCCCCAATCAAGAGACATAGCTTTAATGAGTGGATTTATAAAGAAACAAAATCCATCTATTGTTGTCTACAAAAAACCCATCCCCTCCACGAACAGGCACTAGCTTAAGGTGAAAGACGAGTGGAAAGAAAATATTCCAAGCCAATGGCACTAAGAAGAATGCAGGAATTGCAATTCTTAATGTCAGACAAAATAGACTCCATACAAAAATTAGTCAGAAGAGAGCGATAAGAGTCATTTCCTTTTATTACAAGGAACAATAACTTAAGAAAGATAGTACAATCATGAAATATATACACACCTAACCACTCGGTGCACCCAACTCCTACACACAAGAAGACACCGATAAGCCCAACACCTTATTGTACTAGGGGACTTCAGTACTCCACTATGTTCATTAGACAGGTCAACCAGGACCCAAAGGATTAAAAACAGAGAGAATCCAAATTGAACCATATAATACGCCAAAACGGGACCCAACAGACATTACCAAGTATTCCATTCCAAGAACCAAAGAATCTTACTTTCTTTTTTTAAAAAAAAAATATTTTTTTCATTTGTTTTATTAATTTTATTTATTTTTGTAGTGTATGCATTTGTACCTTTTGTCGCATGCAAGTCTGTGGCACCGTGTCGTGCAATGCCGCGGTGGCCAGAAGAGGGTGTTATTCCCCTGGAACTGGAGTTCTCCTGGAATTGGAGTTTCAGACGGTTTCTCGGCCGCCCTGGGGTTCTGGATGATGGCCTAGTGGTTAAGAGTGCCGACCGCTCTTACAGAGAATATATTTTCTACACAGCACCCATGGAAACTTTTCCCAACTGACACATTACTGAGTCAAAAAAACAAACCTCAAATATACAAAAGAAATGAAATTAATTCCCTGCCTTTATATTTCAGAATACATACATACAAAAAAAAAAAATTTTTTTATTAATCTCAACACCAGGAGAAGCCCTAGTAAATACAGTAACTCATGAGTACTAAATAACACACTCCTGAATAATGTGAATGGGTCAATAAAATTACTCCTGGAAACAAAGGATACAAACTGGTTTCGATAAAGAAAATGTGGTACTCTAACAACTGGAGTTCTATGCAGCAGTAAAAGGAAAGATGACGTCATGACTTTCAGGTAAATGGATGGAACTAGAAGCCATTATGCTAAGTGAAGTAACAGGTAACATAGTCACAAGGAAAGAAACAAAAAAGGGTGCTCCTTGCATTTGTGGATCCGGGCATCAAATATGCGTATCTATGATCTATCTATCTATCTATCTATCTATCCTACCTCTATCTATCTATCTATGAGGATACAAATTGGTAGGAAATGGACAACAAGAAAAACTGACAGAAGGTCAACGTCTGAATGAAAAAACAGCAAACTCGGGCCCAAAACATTAAATGCGTATCAAAAAATTTAAAAAAGACAGAGAAAAATGAAGGACTTGTATGCAGAATGCATGAGCTCTGGTGGGGTGGGGGTCAGACAAAAAAAGGGGGGGAATGGGTCTAAATTTGCTCCAGAAATCACATTAAGATATATTTTTGGTATATGTGTGATGTTGTATATATGCATGCACACCGTGAGTATGGATGTGTGTGCTTGTCTTCTAAGTATATTATGTTAATGTTAACCGTTATAATACCAGTAAAAAGATTGTCTCTGAGTTGGAACTTGGGCCTTCCTTCTCAACACACAGACTTATATTAAATAGCCAACACCTCAATTCAATTTCAAACAAAAGGTTATGGGTTGTCTAATAAAATAATAAAAATTTAAAAATAATAAAATTTATTACGACCTTAATGGATCTACACTCCTACCTACTGGTTACACCCTTTTCAACATTTGAAACCATACAAACAGGTTTGCCTAGTATTAAAAGTTTTTAGTAAATTTTGGGTGGTCTTTGGGAATAAAAAGAAAAAGAAAAAAGAAAAAGAAAGGACAGAAAAAAGGAAAACAAAAGAAAAAAAGACCGAGAAAGAAAAAGGAAAAACAGTTACTTTCTATTACCATCATTACAGATACTTCCTGGCCGTTATTTTCTTGTGTGCATACAAGCCAAAGCAGGCCTGGAATTTTGTTCAAGTGACCAGTGGGTAGGACAGAGGTCCTTTAGACCACCAACCTGGCTTACCTGGTGTGAGTGAGTGAATTTTGAGTGGGCATAGGCTGAAGCTAGGCAATTTAGCCATCAGCCTGAATTCCTGTCCAGGGGCCAGCCATCTCTTTTGGGCAGTGGAAAAGGGCATGGCTAAGGGTGGGCCAAACATTCTGTTTTTCCCAGGCTAAGGACCTGTGTTTGGAAGTACCTCTCAGGTTTGGGTTACAAAAGTAACCAACTGACCTGTGCACCAAGGGGTCAGTTCCCCACAGTATCCCAGTGTAACCTGTTGCTACCCTTCCCTTCGCAGGACCACGTTTATGTACCGTTGTGGCAAGGAAGCTTCTAGAACGCTCCCATAAAAGAAATCCATTATTATGGTAATGGATTTGTTCTTAACTACCAAAATAGCCCAAATGCTCTGGTAAACACTTCTTCAGGGGGGGACTTATTTATCAATCTAATTAACTACTTTGGGGGGCGATCAGAATGTTAAAGAAAATTTTATCTAGAGCTAGATATTAAAACGTGTTTACCGCTATTGTGCCACTACCTAATTGTATCGAAGTGTAGTAAAAATCCATATGTGCCGACATTATCCGCGTCGACCTGTGCGCCTCTCACCCCTAGTAGGCTGGAGCGCTTTATCTGAAAGTACGTTCTACCTACCAAGCAGTGCTGGCAGGCCGCGTCGACCGGGCGAGACAGAACTATGCAATATTGCCTGCGCTCGCGTGGAATTGCATATTGGAACACCCAACAACAAACGGCCGCAGCCATCGTTTAAACACTCCAAGACATGCAAGCGGGACCACATTCCACCGCCGGCTACACGAACCGCTACCGACTGCTCTCACCTCCCAGTATCCTGCATATTCTTGCACTCCACTGTCCCTTCTCTGACACGTTCCCATACACTCACACGCAGACACCCTATTCTTTGGCTGTCACAAGTACACACGAGCTCAGCATAGGAAAGAAGGGACTGAGTATTAGAAAGGGATGTTGAAATAAAAACCATGTTGTGGCAGACTGCCTGATGAGCTTGGCGGTGTGGACGTGGAGAAAATGGGCCGGAACACAGGTCTAGATTTCATAAAAAAAAATAAATAAAAAAAAAAAAAAAATTTTTCTTTTTTTTTTTTTTTTTTTTTTTCTTCTTCCTCTTTTTTAGCAGGCGAGGCGCGCACAAGGCGTGCCACGACGCCGCCCTGTCTCCTAGCACGGCTCAAACGTCCGACCACTCTTGGACGGCAACGAGAGGGGACGGAGACGAAGCGATTCGCAGCAGAACATTGCACGCGACGGACTATGACGACCGTGGTATGCGCCGGATATAGATTCCCCCCGGCTCGCGACCGCGCTCAAATCGTGGGTTCTCTTCTCCTCTCGCCCCGATCTCCCGCCCTCTCTCTGTCTTGCCCCGGCTCTTCTTTGCTCCGGCCCGGCTCCGCGTCCCTCTGGGTCCCCTCACTCGCGCTGGTCGCTCTAGCCCAGCAGGGCTCCATCGAGCAAACGAGACGAACTAGCACGGGGAGACGTAGACAGGCAGTAAGAGATGCTGCCATAGCCAGCCTTGGTCAACACACCACAAGAACCACCTCTCCCTCCCCCCAAGACCCGCCCCGAACTAAAGCACGAACGACAGCACGACCATCTCCATTGGAAGACGGAAGAGCGGGACCCCGCGCCGGGCCCCCGACAGCCGCCCTCACACTACAGCGATATTAGCGGATGAAAGCGCGCCTCCCGCCCAGCCCCGCTCCTCCCCCACCCACACCCCCTCTGGCACACTTTAACGCGCCATACGGGGAGAAACAACTTCTAAGCACGGTGCCAGTTTATAGCCCTTAGTGCCTACATAACCACACCCAACACAACCGAAAGAGCCCCCGTGCCTGATCTCCCCTTGCCGCTACCCATCCTTGCGCGCCCCCCACCCCTGACCCTAACCGCCGCCGCCAAGCAGCCATCAACAACCTCGCGCAGCGCTTCCCTGGTGCACTCGCCCCCCCCACCGCTCTCCCCCTCCTGCCTCCCCCGTTGGTTTCTTTGCGCCATCCCCCCGATCGCCCGCCCCGTCCATTCTCTCTTTTCTCTTGAGCTGCCTGGAGGCGCCAAGAACTTCACAGGTTGTTGTTGTTGCGCGTAGCTGGTGGGTCTGTTCTCTTGTTTCTTCTCTCCCAGCCCCCCCTTCCCGCTGCGAGATGACTTATAAGACCCTATGCCCTACTAACTGGTATAGCTAGTGTGTTGGATGACGGCCCGCCCTGGAGCTGAAGATGCACGCACTTGTTCCTGCTCTCGCTCGCTTTTTGTTTTTTCTTTTGTCTGCTGCGTTATGTGCGCACTGCGCGGGATTTTGTTGTTGTCTCTCCAGTCTTTTTTCGCTGCACTGTTAGATCCCGAGTAGATCGCCCCTCGCGGCCTGCGAGCTCGAGCACGTAGGTAACGGAGGACTGTTTCCAGCGAGAGAGAGCCAAGGCTTGTGTAACGAGCAGAGTGAGAATAAGATCGATACACGCTAAATACAGAAGGACATTCGTGAGTTCGACCAACGATACGTCGGGAGGATAGCAGATAAGTACAAGGGCTATAAAACTTCCCTTCTTAGAATTAGTAATGGTGAGCTTTTAAAATGTCCCCTAGGTTTTGTTGTGGTTGTATTCTCATTGTCATTCACGTCCAGGAATGCTTTTATTTAATTCTTTATTTCTTTCTTTCTTTATTTCTTTTCTTTTCTTTTTTTTATGTATGTTTTTGTCTTTTTTTTTTTTTTACCGTCATAAATTATTTTTATTTTTTACCAAATCTAGACCAATGTCCCCTCCCATTCCCGCACCCTGCCAGAGCTCATGCATTTGCCAAACATGATTTTTTTCATCCCCTTCTCAGTCTTTCTCAACTATTGTCTCATTGAGGAATTTGACTGTTTTGAGCAGGAAGTTCACTGTTTCAGTCAGTTCATTCAATTGCAGTCCTTTCTGTTCTTGTTGTTGTTGTTGTTGTTGTTGTTCCAATATGCATTACCCCCAACTGCTTCAGATAAAAGCTCAGGGGGCCCTACGCAAGGAGAATACTTTTTTTTTTTACACTTAGGTAATGGCACTAGCTTTAAACACTTTTTTAATATCTAGCTCTAGATAAAATTTTCTTTAACAGTTCTTACGCCCATTAGTTAATTAAAGATTGGCTATATATGTCCCCTGAGAAATTGTTACCCTTAGCCGTTGGATATTTTTAGTTAAGGAAACAATCCATTCCCATAATAATTTATTCTTTTATGGGAGTTCTAGGAAGCTTTCCTTTGCCACAAAGCCAGGTACAACGTGGTTCCTGCTACGGGAAGGGTAGCCAGCAGGTTCCATCTTGGGGATAATGTGGGGAACTGACCCCTTGGGCAGAGGTCAGTTGTTTACTTCTGTAACCTGACCTCAGAGGTAATTCCAACTTAGGTCCTTAACCTGGGACAAACAGAGTGTTTCCCACCCTTGGCCATGAATTTTCTACCTCCCAGGGTGACTGCTGGCCCCTGGACAGAATTTCAGTCTGATGGCTAATTGCCTATCTTCAGCCTATGCCCACACACAATTCACTTTACTACACCAGGTATCCAGGTTGGTGGTCTTAAGGACCACTGTCCAACCCATTGGTCACTTGAACCAAAATGTAGGCCTGCTTTGGCTTGTATGCACACAAGAAAATAACGGCCAGGAAGTATCTGTAATGATGGTAATAGAAATTTAACATGTTTTTCTTTTCTTTCTTTTTTTCTTTTTTCTTTCTTTTTTCTTTTTCTTTTTCTCTTTTTATGTCCCAAGACCCAAAAATTTACTAAAACTTTAATACTATGCAAACCTGTTTGTATCTGTTTCAGATGTTGAACGGGTGTAACCAGTAGGTAGGAGTGTAGATCCATTAAGGTCTTCAATAAATTTTTATATTTTTTAATTTTTTTTTATTTTCTTAGACGCGCAACCCATAACCTTTGTTGACATTGAATTATGTTTTGGCTGATTAATATAAATTTGTGTTGTTGGAAGGAAGGGTCGAAAGTTCCAAACTCAGAGGAACAGGTTTTTACTGGTATTATAACTGTTAACATTAAAATATACTTAGAACAGCAAGCACACACATCCTACTCACGGGTGCATGCATATATACATACATTTACCCACACATAAATAATAAGAAATATATCAAATTTGATTTCTTGTTCAAATTTGACCCATTCCCCCTTTTTGTCTACCCCACCCACCAGAGATCATGCATTCTGCATACAAGTCCTTCATTTTCTCTGTCCTTTTTAAAAATTTTTTGATACGGAAGTTTACTGTTTTGGGCAGAGTTTGCTGTTTCATTCAGAACTTTGACTCTGTCATTTTTCTTGTTGTCATTCCTACCAATTTGTATCCCTCATAGATAGATGCTAGGTAGGTAGGTAGATAGATAGATAGATAGATAGATAGATAGATATTTGCTGCTCGGATCCACAAATGAGGGACAACCATTTTTTTTTCTGTGACTATGTTACTTCACTTAGCATAATGTACTTCTAGTTCCATCCATTTACTGGGAAAGTTTCCTGACGTCATCTTTCTTTTACTGCTGCATAGAACTCCATTGTGTAGCTGTTACCACATTTTCTTTATCTACCATTTTGTATCCTTTGTTTCCAGGAGTATTTCTCCTATGACCCATTCCTTATTCAGGAGTTTGTTATTTAGTCTCCATGAGTCATATTTACTAGGGCTTCTCCTGGTGTTGATTTTAAGCTTATCGCATTGTATCTGCTAGAGATGCATGGAATGTTTCATTTTTTGTATTCTTTGAGGTTTGTTTTGTGACTCAGTATGTGGTCATCTTTGGAGAAAGTTCCATGGGGTGCTGAATAGAATATACTTTCTCTGTAAAGAGCGGTCTGCCACTCTTTACCGATAGGCCATCTCCCCAGCACCCAATGGCGGCCGAGAAACCGTTCTGAAACTCCAATTCCAGGAGGAACTCCATTTCCATGGGGAAATCCAACACGTCTTCTGACCACCGCGGATTGCAACGACCGGGTGACAGACTTGCCATTGAGAAAGTACATTCCATACACATACAAAAATGTTAAATAAAATTAATAAAAAAAATTAAAAACATATTTAAAAAAAAGAAACGTACTCATTCTTTGGTTCTTGGCTGGGATATTTGGTCGATGTATGTTGGGTCCGTTTGGGCGTATTATATTGTTCCTTTGGATGTATCTTCTTGTTATCCTTTGTTGGTTGGCCTGCTAATGCCATAGTGGAGTTACTGAAAGTCCCCTCGTACAAGTTGTGTGGGCTTAATCTGTGTCTTATGTGTTTATTGACGTTGGGTGCCCCAGAGTTTTGGTGTGTATTGATATTCAGATTGTCTAGTCTTCTTAGTTACTTGTGTCCTTTAATAAGAATGAAATGACTATCTCTTCTGTAATTTTTGTATGGAGTGTCTATTTTGTTGACATTAGACTAGCACGTCTGCTTTCTTCTTAGTGCCATTTACTTGGTAATATTTTTTCCCTCTTTCACCTTAGTCAAGTTCCTGTTCTTTGAGGGTGAGATGGGTTTTTCTTGCAGACAAACCAATAGATGGATTTTTTTTCTTTAATCCACTCTATTAGCTGATGTCTCTTGATTGGGGAGTTCAGACCATTGTATTTAAAGTTATTATTGAGAGATTTTTTTTTTTTTTTTTTTTTTACTTTTTTTTCTGTTTGCATTCTTGGTCAAACTTAGTATTTCCCTAGCTCTACATCCCTACGATTGCATCCCTACCCCTACATAATGCTGACTTGGTGGCACATGCCTTAAAGCCAGCATGCCAAGGGGGAATCAGGAGGATCAGAAGTTAGTCATCCTTGGCCAAGTGTGGTGTTCTACATAAGATGTTCTGTCTCCAAAACCAGAACAAAAACATAACAAAATACATTAAATAAGCCAATTCTGACAACTTGAGTTCAATTCCTGGAAACCACACAGTGAACAAAAAAAAACAGACTCCCCCAATTGGTCATCTGACATCCACTTGCACACAGTCTTACATACATAATCAATCAATCAATTAATTAATAAAAATTATGTTTATGGCCTTGCAAAATTCTGGAAGTTTGTGGATAGTGAGTGCCACATGGACTCCACAGAGAGTGCTCCATCATTCTGCACTGCAGAAGGGATCCTGCCTCGGCTAAAAGCAGTGAACCAGAAAAGAAAAAAAGGAAGGGTTGGCAGGAAGGAGGAAGGAAGGACAGTCAAAAAAGGACATTTTAAACTGACAAAATACTTCACGACTCAAAAAAGTATTTCCAGTGTATCACAAATATTTTTGGATTATGGGAGGCTGATATAAGAGAAATTCCCGATGTTGAGGTTTCCCTCAAAATGCTAATTTAATATTAACTCAGGCATTGTGGTTCACTCTGGTAATCTAAGCACTGAGGAGGTCCAGGCAGCAGGACCAGAAGGTCAAAGCCAGGGAGGGGCTGGAGAGATGGCTCGGAGTGGTTAAGATCACTGGTCGTTCTTGCAGAGGCCCTGGGCTCAGTTCCCAGTAAGGAACTCCTCAGCTACCAATCATCAGTAACTCCAGTTACAAGGTAACTGGTGCCCTATTATGGCACTGTGTGCATGGCATGATGTACATACTTGAGGGCACATGCATTTACCCACCATAAAATTTTAAAAGATGGAAAACATTAACTTTAAAAAGTCAAAGCCCTATTCATCATCAGGCAAAATTTTAGGATGCCAACACTTACAATAAGAGCATTGTTTAACAGAAAAATTGTTATTTGGGAGCCAACGGGTTCAGACTACTCACTATGATATAGGAACTCTGATGGGGTAGACACTCATTGTGGTTTTAAGCCGCCTGAGGTAAGTAGAGTAAGCATAGTGACACTCAGCCCAGATTGGAGTATCGAATAACAATGTGTAGAATAGAAGGCAGGAAAAGATGGCCTAGCAGTTCAGCGTGCCAACTGCTCTAGCAGAGGACCGGGCTTGTTTCCCAGCACCCAGGTGGCAGCAAAGAACCATCTTTAGCAGGTGTGGTGGCACACACTTTAATACTTAGCACGCCTTAGAGGCCGAGACCGGCCAAATTCCCCTGTGAAGTTCAAGGCAAAGCGCTGGTCTATACAAGGAGGTTCCAGGCCAGCTGGGGCTACGGGACCTATTTGTCTCAAAAAAAAAGAAGCTACAAACATTTTGAAGGTAGGAAACTAAAAATTCCACACAGCCATATTTTCAGGATCTTTCTGTCTAAGGTTGTGAGATGAAGCTTCTACCTGTCCCACACTCTGGAAGCAGTGGCCATGTTTCATTAAGACTAAGTCAGTGTTCATGAAGTGGGTCAGTGAATGAGACCCAGGCTTCACCCCATCCCTGATTCCTGTTCTTGAGGATGGCACAATGATGTAATCAGTTCTCTGCACCTTCCAGGACTCCATTCTGTTGAGCTGAGTGAAGTTTCAGGAATCTGATCAGTGATCCCCAGGGACTAGAAGCCAGTGGATGCTAGGGGACATGTGATTCCAGAGGACCTTGGGAATTTCTGCACAGGTGAGGATGGTGGCACACACCTGTAATTTCTGCACCTGGAAGTTGGAAGTGAGAGCATCAGAATCTATGAGACACAAGTGTGGGCCCCTTCATCCAGGAAACAAAGAAAAGCAGGGATGATCCAGGTTTGACCAAACCTGGAAAATAGCCAGAGCTAGGTGTGATGATCACAAGCCGCTTTCAATCCCATAATCAGGAGGCTAAGGAGGTGGATCTCTGTGGAGATCAAGGCGAAGGCTGCTCTACACAAGGAATGCTAGACCACCTAGGGCTAAAATAAAAGAGGCAAAAAACAACAAACCCAAACAATCAAAACACACAAAAGAAAATAAGAGAGAAAAACAACCAAAGGGAAAATATAGGACCATTAGCTAAAGAAATGGCTCAGCAGTTAAAGACATTTGAAGACAAACTCAAGTTTGATGACTTGAGTTCGATTCCTGGATCCCACAGTAGAAGGAGAGAATTGGCCACCATTGGTTGTCCTCTGACCTCCCCCTGCATGTTCTGGCAAAAAAAACTCCTCTACTAAATATAGAAGAGGCCAGGCACAGTTTTGTGACCTTGTGATCCCTGTTGAGATTAAAATAAAGATGAAATCAAGAAATTGCGCGCGAGGGCCAGCACTAAAGTAAACATTACCTGGATTCAGATTCTGGAGGAAGGTCTCAGTGGTTCAAACATGGCTACTCTTTTGAAAGGAATTGGTTGGGTTGCCAGAACCCATATGTCAGCTAACAACTGCCTATGACTCTAGTTCTAGTTTCCCGGGCATTGGACTCCTGACCTCTTCGGTCATGCATGACAGAAGTGTACTTACATAGTGGAGGCAATACATTCACACGTAAAATAAAAACAATAATCAAATTAATAAAGTAAAGAACAGAGCATGGGAGCAGAGGGCCATGAGATGGCTCTGAGGGAAGGGGATTGCCACCCTTCCTGACCTTTGGATTCAACATTGGTCCCCCGTGCCCATGGCGACAGGAGAGGAACCACCATTTATTGTTGTTTGTCCTAGAGAGAGAAGAGAGAGAGATGAGAGAGAGAGGAGAGAGATGAGAGAGAGAAGCAACTTTGGAGAGCTGGAACAGTTGGGGTGGGGGTACAGACATTTGATGTCAGCTTTCAGGTGCTAAAGCAGGAAGATTGTCATAAATTTGAGTTCGCATGCGCTACCAAGTGACTATCCTGTGTCGCATCCACCTGTAGCAACATATACTTCTGGATCTTACTGCAGAGACTATCTTGACATCCAGACCCCTGTAGTGAGGTGATAGATGTCTGCAAGGCTTCAAGGTGGGAACTGTGGCTCACGAGGGTGGAGACCAAGCATCCCCCGCCCCCCGTGGAGAAGAGGACCATTCCGTCTGGCACATGCCTGCAGCATCTGTACTTTTTCTTTCTCAAGCCTGGCTTTTTCTTCATGGGTTTTTTTCTCTCACGCAAACCTTGAAACCTAGTCAGCATATTCATTCCCTTGTCTTATAAAAGCATCATCTGAGTCCAAGGACATGTTAAAGAGAATCACAGAGCCTGTGACATTGGATCCTTGAGACAAGAGCACTGTAAATTCAAGATCTGTGTAAGTCCACAGCCAGCCCAGGGAACTAAGCAAAACCTTGCCCTCCAAATAGGAAAAGTCTCCCAGTACCTGGTCCTGCATGCTTTTTATCCCAGTACTTGGGAGACACGAGGAGGTGAATATCTGTGGGGTCAAATCCAAGCTAATCCTACTAGAAAGTTCCAGGCAGCTGGGGCACAGGTACAGGGAGATCTTTTCTCAAAATAATGAGTAATAAATAAATGTTACAAAGAGGCTTTGGATATAGATCTTTGCTAAAGGGCTTGTGTAGCATGCACCTGGTCAATCCAAAGTGCTACAAAGTGCTACGAAGTTCACAGTTCCATGGGATGAAGCTATGATTACTTGTATTTATTTTCTTTATTTTTGTTCTTTTTTGGAGAAGGGGTCTACCTGTAGCCCCTGCTGGCCTGTTACTCACTATGTAGGCCATGCTCCCTTGAACTCACTGGAACTTCCTCTTACTCCCAAGTGCTGGCGTTGGATTAAGAGGTGGGTGTGTCAACAAGCCCAGGTTCAGTTGATAAGCATTTTATTTGTGTTATTTTAGCCAATGTTTTACTAAAGGGCTCTGTGCATTTTATACAGAATTACAAATGAAATCTAGATCCGTGCCCCCATCCCTGCTCACCCACACCACCAGAGCTCATGGATTCATTTCTGCCAAAGATTATTTTTCATATTTTCCAAAATATAAATACATACATAAAATAAAAAAAAAAAAGTTTACTGTTTTGAGCAGCAGTTCACCGATTCGAGTCAGGTCTTTGATGCAGTTTTTTCTGTTTTGTTCCTTCCAATATTCATCACTCCAAACTCACGCATGCATGTATGCCTGCCACATATATCATAGGTTTTAGCATCTGCAGGCTTATGATTTTTTTTACTAGGCTGAAAGATGTCCTGTTTGAAGTCTCCACCTTGCCAAGCCCAAACAACCATCAGTTTCTGTACTTGTGCTCACACTGGGGTTCCCTTCCCATGGTCACCAAATGAGTTCCAGTAGGCACAACATTCTGTCTTGACCTTCCTGTACTGGTCTCCATGATACATTCTGGGTAGTCCAACAATGGTCGTCTATACTCTGAAGAGGCGAAAACCCCAGTAGTAGCTCCGGTCCACAAGGGTGGATGCCTCAGCAGTCCCATCTGGCACTGCAGGTTGGCGGATTCTTGGAGAGACCTGCGTCTTCAGTCCATAGAAGGGATGAAAAGCTGTATCTCATGTTTTGAAGGATTGCAAAAGCAGTGGAAGCCACAGTATAGCTGCACTTGCCAGTAAGGACAGGCAAACAACTGTGTCTTTTCATCTTTTTACTAAGATATCAAGTTTTTTTTTTTTTTTTTTTTTTTTTTTTTTTTTTTTTTTTTTACTATTTATTTATTTATTTATTATGGTTATCTTTCCTTTTGAATGTTTAAGGCCACCACAGTCAGCCCAGATTAACCAAAGTTTTTGTTTTCCCAGGTCAGTTGGGATCTGGTCCTGAAGGGTCACTCAGGGTTTTTTTTTGGGGGCGGGGGGCTGGCTTCCTTTGGCTTTTCAGTTACCAGTTCCATCCAATCTAGGACAAAGTCAGATCTTGCTAGACCAGGCTTCCTTCTGAAGCATGAGCAGGAACCTTTCCTCTCATAGACTGCGACACTGGATGAGTCCCATTCGTGAATCTCAAGACCTCCTCACAGAACAGACTGGTGACTCACATTTGCAGGGAATTTCAAGAGATGACCCCATTCATAGCGTCTCCTGGGACTTAGTGACCTCTGAGGGCAAGGAAAAAAGTTATCCCTTTAAGGACCCTCAGCCAAAAATTGATATGGGCATCAAGTATGGTCCTTAAGCATCCATAAAGGCTAAGTTAAACCAGTTTTTTTCTTGATACTTTTTAAGCTCACTTTATAATATTAGGCACCTTCTTGGACAAAAGCTCAAGCTAGCCTTGTATAGAAATACTAAGAAGCACTCTCATAAAACACTGTGTAGTCCAAACAATGGCAGTCTATATTGACGAGGCTGACATTCCCTTAATCTGTTTAGTCCAAAAGGGGTATGCTCATTGGCTTGATCTGCATTAAGGTTTGGAGGCTTTTTTGGACGAGACATGGACTTTCAGTCCCTTTATTGGAGAAGGTCAAAAAAGCTGTCCTCATCGATATAGACTGGACACTTATTTGATAACTTGATTGTACATACACTCCCCATCTGGATGGTGGGACCCTTGGGATGTGTGGGTTTGGGCCCCCCCCGCCAACACTGGCTTCGCAAAATTGGTTTTACCAAATGATGCTTGTACTATTAATTATGCTTATGTTGTTAAAAATTTAAAAAGAAAAAATAAGAGCAGTGAATAAGAAAAAAAGCTGTTCTCCATGTCTTTGAGGAGATGGGCTACAGTCTTGAACAATTCTGCATCAAGAATCTTCTTGTAAATAAAAAAAATCTTCCTATGACTAGAGGAAAACTCACTAAACTGCTGTCTTAAAAGACTACTGGGCTGGGATCCTTCCCTACTCATCCTCTTTGGCTAGAAAATGACAAAACTGAGCGGAGGAACTTAAGTTACAGGCGCGAGATTTAACGGCCTTGCTTATCATTGAGGAATTGAAGTTGGAAAGGCTCCTGTGGAGGCCAGAGCAGACAGAAGAGCGGGACCTCCTGTGCACAGGGGATCTGCGTATTGGGGAGCGAGACCTCCTCCTCTTCCTTGGAGGTGACCTGTACTACATGGGAGGTGGTGGCAGCATTCTCCTGGGAAGGCTAAATCGACAAGGGCATGGCTGAGGCCAAGGAGACAAGACAGCAGTAGCAGTAATCTCCTGGCCATCCATTTGTCCCCATCCTTGTATTTCAGAGCTTTCTCGGCTTCATCTGGATTCTCAAATTCCACATAGGCATAGACTTCAGACAGGTGAGGATGCATCCTTTCTACAGGCATGTGAATCCTTTTAATTTTCCCATAGGTGGAAAATATCTAAATGATGCAATCCTTGGTCACATTCCTGGTGACCCTCCTAATGTGCACTTTAGTGGGTTTAGGGGAGGACTTCCTTTTCTCTCCCCTTTTCATCTCTTTTGGTGGTTTGGATTGGAGCAGGGAAGCCGTCTATTGTTCTGTCTTCAGTCGAAGAAGGGCTTGGAGAACGAGAGGACGTGCTGAACTGGAGCTTCATGATGTGCTGGAACTTCCTGAGCAGCTGGATGCAGAAGATTGGAGCTGGTGCCTGAGCCGGAGCTGGTGCGTAGCCCAAGCTGGAAGTTTGAGTGGACTGAGACATGATTCCTATCAGAAGAGTCCAACAATGGTGCGTGTTTTCAAACTAGAGAGGTTGAACCGTAGCTTCTACTTAAGAAACTGGATGCTTTCACAGTCTTACACTGGCACTGAAAGCTTGGAAGACTCTTGGTCTTTATTCTCAAGTGGGGAGGCCAGAGAAGCTGGGTTCTGATGTCAGCCAATGATGGTAGCAGCCACTAGGAGAGCTAGCCAGCATGGAACCCTGCATCTGTTTTTAACAATTGATAGATCTTAAAAGCTTCAAGTTCATCCCAGGTGAATTTCGGAGGGGGAGATTGCAGGAAGTACCTGAGGCTGAAGTGCATCAGGCCCTCTGCCTTGGCTGTCTTGAATTCTGGAATCTTTTCCAGCCACACACCCCTTCTGCATTATGATGGATTTTAATTTCATTTCATTTTTAACTCGTTCGAAAATCCCTCATTTATGACTTTCCTTTTAAACCTTATGTTGTGTGATTGTTACACAATATTTTTCTTATTTTATTTTATATGTTATGACGTTGCCTGAATGTGTGTAAGTTTCACACTCCTGCCTGCAATGCCCTAGGAGTCAGAAGAGGATTGGTTTCCTGGAACTGGGGTTATAGACCAGTTTGTTAGCTGAATTGATTTCAACTTATGGATAAAGCACTCATATATACAAGTAGATTTGTTAACAAAAATAAAAAAATATATTAAAAAAAAATTACTGGGCACTAAGACAGCCCTGGCCATGTGTTTCCAATCATGATGGGTATTGAAACTCCAAGGAAATAGGTATGAGATGGTGAGTTCAGGCACAAAGCCTTCCCTACACATGAGTTCCCTGCAGCTGTCCTCCCAGCTAGAACCACTCCACCTCCTGCCGGGTTCAGGAGGAACAAAGACAATGTTTCAACTGGAAATAAAAAAGTTTAAAAGAATATAATGTTTTCTTCTCACCTATTCTCCCCTCTGCATGGGAATCGACTCCCAAAGTGGCATCATGGCTCCATGCTCAGTTACCATCATTTCCTGATGCTTCCATGTACAGTTTACTAGCTTTACAATGCTTTATGAAGTTTACTTCATTCCCCTATTTCGACAATGCAGGTATTGCTGGAATGGGGTTTGTTACGTTGCCATGTCAGGGTGATGGGAATCAACACACCATGTCCTCATACAAGGGTCATTCCATGTTTACCACTGAAGCCATCTCTCCAGCTCACGTTTTTCATTTTCTTTTTCCTTTTTTTTGGGGGGGCGAGGCTTTTTTGAGACAAGGTCTCTCTGTGCCCCAGCTATCCTAGGAACTCACTCTGTAGACCAGGCCAGTCTGTAATTCACAGAGGCCTGCCTTTGCCCCCCGAGTGCTAGAATTAAAGTTGTGTGACACGCACCCAGGATTTTTTTAGATTGCAGTTTCATTTCTTAAGAGAGACCCTTTAAGCATAACCAGTACCTTGCTAGCTGGCTCCAATCTACAGCTGGAGAACGACCTCATCATCCTCATATTTCTCCTTATTCTATGGGGGGGAGTTAAGAAAGTCTCTTGTATTAAAACCTTTGTGGCACCTAGAAGGTAAGCTTCGTTAGGATTCATTAAAAATAGTTGTTACTAGTAGGATCCAGAGAGAGGCCTGATGTCTGCAGCACAGTTTCTTAGGTGAGAAGCTACGGCTCAACCTCTCTAGTTAGAAAACAACCATTGTTGGACTCTCCTAAAAGAATCATGTCTCAGTCCAGCTCAGTTTCTTAAGTGAGAAGCTACGGCTCAACCTCTCTAGTTTGAAAACAGCCATTGTTGGACTCTCCTGAAGGAATCATGTCTCAGTCCAGCTCAACTTCCAGCTTGGGCTACAGCACCAGCTCTGGCTCAGGCACCAGCTCCACTTCTGCATCCAGCCACTCAGGAAGTTCCAGCACATCACAGAAGCTCCAGTTCCAGCAGCTCCTCCAGTTCTCCAAGCCCTTTTCAATGAAGACATGACAATAGACGGCTTCTCCGCTCCAAATCCAAACCACACAAAAGAGATGAAAAGGGGAGGAAAAGAAGTCCTTCCCCTAAACCCACTAAAGTGCACATTAGGAGGCTCACCAGGAATGTGACCAAGGATCATATCATGGAGATATTTTCCACCTATGGGAAAATTAAAAGGAGTCACATGCCTGTAGAAATGCATCCTCACCTGTCTGAAGGCTATGCCTATGTGGAATTTGAGAATCCAGATGAAGCCGAGAAAGCTCTGAAATACAAGGATGGGGACAAACTGATGGCCAGATTACTGCTACTGCTGTCTTGTCTCTTTGGCCTCAGCCATGCCCTCATCGATTTAGCCTTCCCAGGAGAATGCTGCTACCACCTCCCATGTGGCACAGGTCACCTCCAAGGAAGAGGAGGAGGTCTCACTCCCCAAGACGCAGATCCCCTGTGCACAGGAAGTCCCGCTCTTCTGTCTGCTCTGGCCTCCACAGGAGCCTTTCCAACTTCAATTCCTCAAGATAAGCAAGGCCATTAAATCTCACGCCTGTAACTTAAGTTCCTCCAGCTCAGTTTTGTCACTTTTCTAGCCAAAGAAGGATGAGTAGGGAAGGATCCCAGCCCAGTGGTCTTTTAAGACAGCAGTTGAATATTTCCTCTGCAGGAAGATTTTTTTTTTCATTTACAAGAAGATTCTTGATGCAGAATTGGTTCAAGACTGTACCCATCTCCTCAAAGACATGAGAGACAGCTTTTTTCTCTATTACTTCTTTATTTTTTCATTTTTTAACAATAAGCGATAATTTATGAGTACAAGCATTCTTTGTGTAAAACCATTTCGCAAACAGTTGTGCCCAAACCCACACAGCCCAAGGGTCCCACCATCCAGCTGAGGGGGCATGTATGTACAATCAAGTTGATCAAATAAGTGTCCAGTCTATATTGAGAGACAGCTTTTTAACCTTCCAGTATGGACTGAAGTCTCATGTCTCTCCAAGAATCCTCCAAACCTTCAATGCCAGATCGGGACTACTGAGATACCCAGCTTGTGGACTAAAGAGTTAAGGGGAGATTTCAGCCTTATCAGAACATAGACTGCCATTGTCGGACTACCTGGGCCATATCATGGAGGGCAGTAGTACATGGGTATCAAGATAGGATGAGTGCTTACTGGACTTCATTTAGGGGACCTTGGGAGGGAAAGACCCCATGGTGGAGGAAAAGCGCAGGATTGATGGTTGTTTGGGATTGCCAAGGAGGAAACTTAGAGCACTTCCTTAAGGAAAACATGACATCTTTTAGGGAAAAAAATGTCCTCCAATTCAAGTGATATGTGTGTATATATACTGTAGCAATACAAGTTGGAGAGAACCACAACAAAAGAACTGAAAAACAAAACCAAACAAAACTGGAAAGACTCAGAAAAAGATGCAGGACATGTACGGCAGAGTGCAGGGACTCCAGTGTGGTGGGGGGCATGGAAAGGGAAGCAACTCTAGATTCAATTGAGAAATGATGTATGACTTATGGAAAAAGTTTAATAACAATAAAAAAATTAAAAAACTGTGCAAAATAAAAAGATCCAGAATTCAAGGCCAGCCTGTGGTATATGACCCTGTCTCAGTACAATCAACCAAAAGTAAAAGTAAATTGCAATTCAATGGTCATTTCTTATTAAAACCAAACTAAACCTAAGACAAACAAAATAACCCTCAAAGTTCATTTTTAAGAAATTTAAAGCTGTAGTCTTTAGATGTAGCTCAGTTGGTTAGAGTGTTTGGGTAACATACAGCAGGCCCTGGCCTCTTACCCAGTACGTCTTAAACTTGGTATTATAGCCAACACATGGAATTCTAACACTAAGGTAGAATTAATAGGATCAAGTGTTCAAAGTCACCCTGGGCCCATCTAGTGAGTTCAAGGCCCACCTGAGCTTCAGGACACCATGTCTCAAAAAATAAAAATAAAAATAAAAATAAAAATAAAGAGAAGAAAGAAGGGATTGGAGAGATGGTTCAGCAGTTAAGAACACCAGCTGCTCTTGTAGAGGACACAGGTTCAGTTCCCAGAACCACATGGTGGCTAACAACTGTCCATAACCCCAGTTGCAGGGTATCTGACGCCCTCTTCTGACCTCCTCTACCATAGCATGACACAGGTACGCTTATACACTTACAGGCAATACAGTCATACACATAAAATTAAATAAATTGTAAAGGAAAGAAACTAAGAAACTCAAAGAAAAATAACAAAATGTAAAGCCACATATAGAAGGATAGGCCTGAACTTTAAATATCAGATCTTGGGAGGTAGAAGTGGGGTCATAAGTTCAAGGCTATCCTCAGATACAAAGTAAGTTCAAGACCGACTTTGGCTACATGAGAATCCATCTCAAATATATATCTGAAAATGTTTCAGAATGAAGAAAACTTGAATCTTGACATGAACATAAAACAATAATAGGGAAGTTGAGGCTGAAAGAGTGATGGTTCAAGGGCATAGTCAGTTACATGAGGTCTAGGTCAGTTTAACCCGGTCTCTAAAAAGTAAAAGAAAAAGCTTTTTTTTTTAAATGTTCCTGAGTGAACCGTCTGCATGTATGTAGGTGCACATGTGTCGTACAGTGCTGTGGAGGTCAGAAGAGGATGTCAGATTCCCCTGGAACTGGAGTTAAAGATGGTTCTTAGCCACCATGTGGGTGCTGGGAATTGAACCAGAGTCCTCTACAAGAGCAGTCAGTGCTCTTAACTGCTGAGCCACCTCTCCAGCCCCCAACCCCAAAAGGCCCTTGTTGTGATTTAGGCTTTTAATTCTGACCCTCAGGAGGATGAGACAGCTGGGTTCCTACAATTTTTAGCTCATTATGGACAAGTGAATGAGATCATGTCTGAAATCAAAAGAAAAATTTAAATTGACACGAGCAAAATATTTGAACAACTTACAACTATAAATCCAGCTGTTGGAAGGTCGGGTATGGTGACATGGATCCTTAATCCCACTACTTAGAAGTCAAAGAGACATATATCTCTGGGACTTCAAGGCCAGCATGGACTAGTAAGGGGATTCTGGGTCTGTTATTGCTATACAGTGTTCTCTGTCTTTTTTAAAAAAATAATAAATAAATAAATAAATATCCAGGAGTGCTGGCTCACAGCTTTAATCCCAAGTGCTGCAAAAACAGAAATAAAATGAGAGTTCCCAGGAACCTGATTTAAATTCAGTTATTTCTTTATAACTTTGTATGTGAGAGAGATGAGGGTACACAGCCCACTTGTGGAGGACGGAGGAAATCTTTGTGGAGTAGGTTCTCTCCTTACAACTTTTCATTGGTTCTGGTCTCCAGGTTCAGGGAGTGGGGCTGAGATATCTTGCCAGCCTTTCTGGGAANTCTGGGAATATATATATATATATATATATAATATATAATATATTATATATATATTATGGTCTTTTTGAGACAGGGTCTCCCCTGTAGGGCCCATGCTGTCCTGGAACGGATGTGGACTAGGCTAGCTTGGAACTCACACAGAGATTCACGCTGCTTCTGGGATTAAAGTTGTTTGCGCACCATGCACTGGCCCAATGTTTTATTACTATATTCTATTTCATTTATTTATTGGTATTGTTGGGTGGAGCTCTGGGCCAAGCACAGCTACAGCAAGTATTTCAAATCCTTTGTTCTTCCTTTCCTTCCGTTCCCTTCCCTCCTCTCGCTTTCTGTTCTTCCTTCCCTCCTCTCTCGTCTTTCTTTCTTTCTTTCTTCTTTCTTTCTTTCTTTCTTATCTTTCTTTCTTATTCTGTCTTCTCTTTCTTTTCTTTCTTTGCTTCTTTCCTTTCTCTTTCGCTTCTCTCTTTTCTTTGTTCCTATTCCCTAGAATAGAAAACAGGGCTCCACAAATGCTAAACTGTATACTCAAACCCAAGCCCTGTTTTCTACTTTAAAGAAATATTTGTTTACGTTTTTATATTTAATGTATGCAGCTGTTTTATATGCTTGTATAGCAAAGCACCCATTTACTAAATAAACGATTACAGCTTCAGCAAGTGCGGATACAAAATTAACTTAAAAAAAATCTAATGGCGCTTCCATTTAACATAACGCAACAACAAGTCATATGGAGAGAAATTAAAGAAGACCTTACTGTCACTCAACTAATAGCCTCAAAACAATAAATACCTAGGAACAAACTAACCATAAAACACCAAAAATACCTTTAAAATAAAAAAAATTTTTAAACCCTTAAAGAAAAAATTGAAGAAGACTCAAGAGATGGAAAAACCTCCCATGCTCTATGGATTGGGAAAATAACATTGTAAAAATGTCCATTTTACCAAAACTCTTGTATAGATTTAATGCAATCCCAATAAAAATCCCAAGAGGTTTCTTCACCAGGCTTGGAAACAAATGTTCTTAAATTCATTTGGAAAAACCAAAAGACACTCGAATAGCCAAAACAACCCTGAGTGAAAAAAGAATACAAGGGGGATTCTCTATACCAGACTAACATAACATAAACAGCTATAAGTCATAAAAACAGCCTGGTACTGGCACAAAAACATACCAGTTGACCAATGGAACAAAACCGAAGATCCAAATCTGAGCACATACAATTTCAGCATCCTCATATTGACAAGAGGGCCAAGAAGCCACAATAGGAGAAAGACACGCATTTTCAGCAAGTGGTGTTGGCAAAACTGGATCACCACTTGTAGAAGAATGAAATAAAACCCCTACCTCTCGCCCTGTACAAAAGTGAACTCCAGATGGATTAAAGACTCAACGTGAAACCCCAAACTCTGAAAGCAATAGAAGAAAAAGTTGGCAGCAGACTACAAGACATAGGCGTAGGAAAAGACTTCCTAAATCAGACAGAAGCTGCACAAGAATTAGGTCAACAATTGACAATGGGACCCCATCAAACTCAAAAGCTTCTGTACATCAAAAGAAACAACTCAAGGAAGTGAAGAGAAATCCCCACAGAGTGGGAGGAAACCTTCACTGCAGAATAAATCTGACAAAGCATTGATTCCAGAATTATATAAACTACCAAAAAACAAAGACAAAGAGAAAACAAATGACCCACTCAATAGATGGAGCAAAGACTGAACAGAGACTTCACAAGTGAGGAATTAGAGATGTCTGAGAAACACCTCAAGAACTGTTCAACATCACTAATCATTAAGGAAATGCAAAAATGAAAACTACTTTAGATACCATCTTACTCCAATAAGACTGGCTAGGGTCAAGAAACAAATGATACCAAGTGCTGGAGAGGTTGTAGGGAAAGGGGAACACTCATCCACTGCGTGGGAATGTAAACGTACAGCCACTAATGGAAATCATATGTGGAGAACCCTTGGAAGACTTGGAATGAACTTGCCACCCAACCCAGCCATACTACTCCTGGGGATGTACCCCAAGACTCACCCCACACGCAGAGATACATGCACAGCCATGTTTATTCAGCTCTCTTCACAATAGCAAGGACTGGAACCAACCCAAATGCCCCTCATGATGAGTGGATAGAGAAAATGTACAGCTACACAATGGAGTTCTATGCAGCAGTAAAGAAAGACACATTATGAGCTTTGCAGGAAAATGGCTGGAGCTAGAGGACATCATGCTGAGTGAAGTAACACAGACCCAGAAAAACAAACAAAAAAAACCCTCATCTGTGGATGCTAGTGCCAATTACCCAGTTCTAAGTATTTCTTGTGTAGGCCCCCTGAGCTTTTGTACAAAGCAGTTGGGTGTAATGCATATTTAGAAACAACGACAACAACAACAACAACAGAAACGACTGCATCAAAGAACTGACTGAAACAGTGGGTAAAAAAAAGACTGAGAGAAAGATGCAGGCATGTATCGCAATACATAATCTGGGTTGGGGTGGGGGTAAAGGAAAGGTAATATGTTTAAATGGAACTGAAAATGATGTATATAAATACATAAAACATCAATAATAAAAGTAATTTATAAAAAAAAAGAAACAACAATCCATCCATATGCTGTCTGCAAGAGAAAACCATCTCAATTTCAAGGACAGGCACCAACTTAAGGTGAAGGGATGGAAGAAAACATTCCAAGCAAATGGTACCAAAAGAAGCGGTGTCGCAAACTCTAATTCAGACAAAATAGATTTCAAAGCAAAAGAAATCAAAGGGACAAAGAGGACATTATATCTTAAAAAAAAAACAACACAAAGCACCCATTTACATAAAATAAACCAACCTACCACTCTTAGTGCCCAAAAGCCTCAGTTGCAGAGCAGCAAAACAAGATGGTCTCCAAAGGAATGACCAAACACTCTGCCCAACTCATTTTTAAATTCTGACAATGCAAAAGCAGCCTTAGCATAGAACTGTAATTCTATCTACTCAGGTGATTAAGCAAGGATGTTCTCAAGTTCAAGGCTAGGTTGGAGACCTTAGTGAGACCTTTACTGGAAAGTACATGAAAACACCATGCCCAGCTCTAAAGATACAACTTTTAAACTGCTGTGTGGGGCTGGAGAGATTTCTCAGTTTTAAGAAGAATGGCTGCTCTTGTAGAGGACCCTGGTTTGATTCCCAAAACCCCACATGGCAACTAACAACCTTCTGTAATTTATGCCAGGGGAACTGATGCCTTTTCTGTCCTCCATGGGCATTATACAACACAGGTACACATCTACGCGTGCAGGGAATACAATTATACACCTAAAAGTATAAATGACAAAATATTTTAAAAACCACAGGGGCTGGAGAGATGGCTCAAGGTGTAAGAGACTGACTGCTCTTGCAGAGAACCCGGGTTTGAATTCCAGCACCCACATGGCAGGTAAGAACCATCTTTAAACCAGACATGTGGCACACACCTTCAATCCTCACTCCGGAGATAGAGGCAGGCAGATCTCTGTGAGTTCAAGGTCAGCCTGGTCTATGAGTGAGTTCCAGGCCAGCTGGGCTATAGGGAGAAACTTTCTCAAAAAAAGGATAAAAGAATGGGGTAGCTGGGTGTGGTCATTCACCCCTTTAATCTCAGTACCCTGGGGCATAGGGCAGTTGATTCTCTGTGAGTTCAAGGCCAGCCTGGTCTCCATAACAATTTCTATAGTGGAAATAAGGAAATAAGTTGGTTGCTAAAAAAAAACTTGCACATTCCTGTAGACTTTGTGGTCTCTTTGTTGTCTGTATACAAGGATGTCACATTCCTGTAGGCTTTGGTATTTATCTGTAAATCTGCCCTTGTTTTCTGCTCTAACTCTTAGAGATCTGCCTGGCTCTGCCCCTGCATAATGGTAATAAACATGACCACCACCAGTTCTTGAAATTTCTTCTCTTGCCAGGCTTGGTGGCACACACCTTTCATCCTAGCACTTGGGAGGCAGAGCCAGGCAGATCTCTGTGTTCAAGGCCTGCCTGGTCTACATAGTGAGCTCCAGGCCAGCTGGGACTAAAGGGAGACCCTGACTCAAAAAGACACACACACACACACACACACACACACACACACACACACACAAAGAAATTTATTCTTTTTTATTTAATTAACTTGTGTGCAGGTATGTAGGTATGTGGGTGGGGGTGTGGAAGCCAGAAAACAACTAATGGGAGTCAATGTCCTCCCTTTCAGCTATGTGGAACCAGGGATATGAACTCAGGTCGTCAGATTTATGACAGGTGCCTTTACCCACTGAAACTACCAGGAGCCTGACCTTGAAATTCTGATCCTCTGCTGACACTTCTGTATTGTGGGATCACAAGTTTGTGTCAGCATGCCCCATCTTTATATGGCTGAAAGTAACCCAGGGCTTCATGCACACTAGGCAAGTGGTCTAACAACTGAGAACATCCCAGCCTTTTTTAGCAGGGAAATGAGAATTGAGTATTGATGTGCATACTGCCTGGTCTAGGACCCACAAGAGAACCCAGGCTTTGCTAAACCCTCCATGCTGGCTGGGCATGGTAGCATTTCAATCAAGTTGGTGTCCTCAAAGTTCCCTCAGTGCAAGTTCACCACTGAGTCTAATCAAACCATCTACAGTCCCCCCGCTTTAAGAAAATCACCTCTGCCAGGCAAGGTGGCCAAAGCCTGTAATTCCAGCACTTGGGAGGCAGAAGCTGTGGATCTCTATGAGTTTCAAGTCCAGCCTGGTCTACATAGGGAGCTCCAGGCCAGCTGAGAACTAAAGGGAAACCCTACTCAAAAAGACCAAAAAAGAAAATCACCTCTTCCTCACCCAGTAGTATAAGTACAGCTACACAATGGAGTTCTATGCAGCAGTAAAGAAAGACAACATCACGAGCTTTGCAGGAAAATGGCTGGAGCTAGAGGACATCATGCTGAGTGAAGTAACACAGACCCAGAAAAACAAATGATGAATGGTATCCCTCATCTGTGGATGCTAGTGCCAATTACCCAGTTCTAAGTATTTCTTGTGTAGGGCCCCCTGAGCTTTTGTACAAAGCAGTTGGGTGTAATGCATATTAGAAACAACGACAACAACAACAACAACAGAAACGACTGCATCAAAGAACTGACTGAAACAGTGGGTAAAAAAAAGACTGAGAGAAAGATGCAGGGCATGTATCGCAGAATACATAATCTGGGTTGGGGTGGGGGTAAAGGAAAGGGTAATATGTTTAAATGGAACTGAAAATGATGTATTAAATACATAAAACATCAATAAAAGTATATTAAAAAAAAGAAACAAAATCCATCCATATGCTGTCTGCAAGAGAAACCCATCTCAATTTCAAGGACAGGCACCAACTTAAGGTGAAGGGATGGAAGAAAACATTCCAAGCAAATGGTACCAAAAGAAAGCCGGTGTCGCTCTTCTAATATCAGACAAAATAGATTTCAAAGCAAAAGAAATCAAAAGGGACAAAGAGGGACATTATATCTTAAAAAAAAACAACACAAAGCACCCATTTACATAAAATAAACCAACCTACCACTCTTAGTGCCCAAAAGCCTCAGTTGCAGAGCAGCAAAACAAGATGGTCTCCAAAGGAATGACCAAACACTCTGCCCAACTCATTTTTAAATTCTGACAATGCAAAAGCAGCCTTAGCATAGAACTGTAATTCTATCTACTCAGGTGATTAAGCAAGGATGTTCTCAAGTTCAAGGCTAGGTTGGAGACCTTAGTGAGACCTTTACTGGAAAGTACATGAAAAGCCACCATGCCCAGCTCTAAAGATACAACTTTTAAACTGCTGTGTTGGGGCTGGAGAGATTTCTCAGTGTTTAAGAAGAATGGCTGCTCTTGTAGAGGACCCTGGTTTGATTCCCAAAACCCACATGGCAACTAACAACCATCTGTAACTTTATGTCCAGGGGAACTGATGCCTTCTTCTGTCCTCCATGGGCATTACACAACACAGGTACACATCTACGCATGCAGGGAATACAATTATACACCTAAAAGTATAAATGACAAAATATTTTAAAAACCACAGGGGCTGGAGAGATGGCTCAGGTGGTTAAGAGGACTGACCGCTCTTGCAGAGAACCCGGGTTTGAATTCCAGCACCCACATGGCAGGTAAGAACCATCTTTAAACCAGACATGGTGGCACACACCTTCAATCCTAGCACTCCGGAGATAGAGGCAGGCAGATCTCTGTGAGTTCAAGGTCAGCCTGGTCTACTGAGTGAGTTCCAGGCCAGCTGGGCTATAGGGAGAAACTTTCTCAAAAAAAAAAGGATAAAAGACATGGGGTAGCTGGGTGTGGTCATTCACCCCTTTAATCTCAGTACCCTGGGGCATAGGCAGGTTGATCTCTGTGAGTTCAAGGCCAGCCTGGTCTCCATAACAATTTCTATAGTGGAAATAAGGAAATAAGTTGGTTGCTAAAAAAAAACTTGCACATTCCTGTAGACTTTGTGGTCTCTTTGTTGTCTGTATACAAGGATGTCACATTCCTGTAGGCTTTGGATTTATCTGTAAATCTGCCCTTGTTTTCTGCTCTAACTCTTAGAGATCTGCCTGGCTCTGCCTCCTGCATACTGGTAATAAACATGACCACCACCAGTTCTTGAAATTTCTTCTCTTGCCAGGCTTGGTGGCACACACCTTTCATCCTAGCACTTGGGAGGCAGAGCCAGGCAGATCTCTGTGTTCAAGGCCTGCCTGGTCTACATAGTGAGCTCCAGGCCAGCTGGGACTAAAGGGAGACCCTGACTCAAAAAGACACACACACACACACACACACACACACACACACACACACACAAAGAAATTTATTCTTTTTATTTAATTAACTTGTGTGCAGGTATGTAGGTATGTGGGTGGGGAGTGTGGAAGCCAGAAAACAACTAATGGGAGTCAATGTCCTCCTTCAGCTATGTGGAGACCAGGGATAGAACTCAGGTCGTCAGATTTATGACAGGTGCCTTTACCCACTGAACTAACCCAGGAGCCCGACCTTGAAATTCTGATCCTCTGCTGACACTTCTGTATTGTGGGATCACAAGTTTGTGTCAGCATGCCCCATTTTATATGGCTCTGAAAGTGAACCCAGGGCTTCATGCACACTAGGCAAGTGGTCTAACAACTGAGATACATCCCAGCCTTTTTTAGCAGGGAAATGAGAAGTTGAGTATTGATGTGTATACTGCCTGGTCTAGGACCCACAAGAGAACCCAGGCTTTGCTTAAAACCCTCATGCTGGCTGGGCATGGTAGCATTTCAAGTCAAGTTGGTGTCCTCAAAGTTCCCTCAGTGCAAGTTCATCCACTGAGGTCTAATCAAACCATCTACAGTCCCCCCGCTTTAAGAAAATCACCTCTGCCAGGCAAGGTGGCCAAAGCCTGTAATTCCAGCACTTGGGAGGCAGAAGCATGTGGATCTCTATGAGTTCAAGTCCAGCCTGGTCTACATAGGGAGCTCCAGGCAAGCTGAGACTAAAGGGAAACCCTATCTCAAAAAGACCAAAAAAGAAAATCACCTCTTCCTCACCCAGTAGTAATAAAGTGCCAGTAGTTCTTCAACTGATCTTGGGGTCTGCTGCCCATTTCCACAGTTGTGTTCTGGGTTTTGGCTGTTTGAGTTTGCATTGGTGTTGTGCATGCTGACAGCATTGCTGTAGGTTCATATGAGCAAGGTCCCAGGAGTCTGTAGGACTCTATTTCCATATGATCATGCACCTCTTCCCTGGCTCTTACAATCTTTCTGCCCTGTCCTCTGCAATGATCCCTGAGCCCTTGATAGATGGAGTTTAATTTAGGAGTCCTGCCCAAAGACCCACACTTTGCAAACTCTAAATCTCTGTGCTTTAGCCAACTGTGATCTCTGCATTCCTGATCCTCTGTTGCATAAGACAGCTTTGTTGATGAGAGTTAAGAAAGGCATTAGTGTTTTCTTTACCCTTTGTTCTATATTCCATGAGCCTGAGGTGGAGGGGTTGCATTGTAGATGTGCCACTTAGGCTTGGGCAATTCACAGACATCTGTGTGTGTTAAGTCGTGGAACCCTGTAATAATATGTCTGTTGCAAATGAAGCTTCTTTGGTGAGTAGTGACTGGGATACTTGTCTGTGAGTAGAAGGATGAAAAATTTGCACATAGTATGAAATTACATTTGTCTTGGATATGAAATCCTTGGGGTTTTTCTCTTAGACCTATGACCTCTCCAGCCATGTCTATTTGGCAATGTCTACAACACCACACATTGAATTTCCTTCCATTCAGTGGGATTTAAGTCTAAATACCTAGCTGTTCACTACCCACAAGATAAAAATGCCACTACTGTTCCACTATAGTTGCTGGGCCTGTCATTGTTGGGGTTATTGGGCCATAAAGCTCAGGTTGGAGCATCAACTGATGCTCTCCTTTAAGCAGCTTGTATAGTGCTCCCCAAAGCTATGAAGCTAGCCCTCAGGGAAGGTGGCTTCCAGGTCAGCTCCAGTTCCATTGCTCGGAATCCATTGTCAACGTATGTCCTGTCTTTAGCAATATGGTCCTACCTTGAAGTTTTGAGAGGCAATCAAGGGCTGTGGCAATAGCCTGTTTAATTTGGGGAGTCTATTGAACTACCCTGGCCAAGAACTCAAAGGAAGTTTTCTCTTGTCTGGCAGTGTTTCTTGTTATGTAGCCTTAAACAAGATATGTGGAGTCATATATTGGTTGTACAATTTCTCAGTTGGTTTTTGGACTAATACACCTTCCTCTGGATTTTTATTTTATTTATAGATGTATTTATGCATTTTCTCCCAGTATCACCAAAATGACTTACAACTCACTAGGCTGGCCTTGGTATCACAGAGATCCACCTGCATCTACCTCCTGAGTGCTGGGATTAAGGTGTGTTCAACTAATAATTCCATATGTAGAGCAGGCTGGCCTCCATCTCACAGAGATCCTCCTGCTTCTGCCTCCCTAGTGCTGGGATTGAAGGCATACACCACCATGCCCTGCCCACAAAATTATTTCTTAATCTATATGTTGTTATAAATACCTGCAGACACAGTACCTTGTAGGAGAGACAATAAACTATAGATCATCTCAGCAACATCCTCAGCCTTGTTTCAAAAGTAAACAAATCAAGGCTGTCCTAGGGGCACACACCTTTAATCTGAGCAGTTGGGAGGCTGAGACAGACTGATCTTTGTAAAATTGAGAATATCCTGGTGCAAAAAACAGACCTGTTGACCAATGGAACAAAGGGAACAAACCCAAAGATCCAAACTTGAGCACATGCAATTTCAGCCACCTCATATTTGACGAGGAGGCCAAGAAGACACTATGGAGGAACGACAGCATCTTCAGCAAGTGGTGTTGGCAAAACAAGATCACAATTTGTAGAAGAATGAAATGAAACCCCTACCTCTCACCCTGTACAAAAGTCAACTCCAGATAGATTAAAACCTCAAGGTAGGGCCTGGAGAGATGGCCTAGTGGTTAAGAGCACCGACTGCTCTTATCAGAGGACCCGGGTTCGATCCCAGCACCCACATGGCAGCCAAGAACTTCTGAAATCCAATTCCAGGAGAACTCCAGTTCCAGGGGAATCTGACACCCTCTTCTGACCTCCGCAGCATTTGCACGACACGGGTGCACAGACCTGCATGCAGACAGTACATTCATACACATACAAAAAAATAAATTAAAAAAAACCTCAATATAAAACCCAAACTCTGAAGGTGATAGAAGAAAAAGTTGGCCACAGACTACTAAACATAGGCAAGAAAAGACTTCTTAAATCAGACAGCAGCTGCAACAAGAATTATGGTCGACAATTGACAAATGGGACCATTAAACTCAAAAGCTTCTTACATCAAAAGAAACAATCAAGGAAGTGAAGAGAAAACCCACAGAGTGGGAGGAAAACCTTCACCACAGATACATCTGACAAAACATTGATTTCCAGAATATATAAACTAACCAAAAAACAGAGACGAAAGAAAACAATGTGACCCACTCAATAGAGGAGCAAAGAGCTGAACGAGGACTTCACAAGCTGACAAATTACAGATGGCTGAGAAACATCTTAGTGTNTCCAGTTCCAGGGGAATCTGACACCCTCTTCTGACCTCCGCAGCATTGCACGACACGGGTGCACAGACCTGCATGCAGACAGTACATTCATACACATACAGAAATAAATGAAATTAAAAAAAACCTCAATATAAAACCCCAAACTCTGAAGGTGATAGAAGAAAAAGTTGGCCACAGACTACTAAACATAGGCATAGGAAAAGACTTCTTAAATCAGACAGCAGCTGCACAAGAATTATGGTCGACAATTGACAAATGGGACCTCATTAAACTCAAAAGCTTCTTTACATCAAAAGAAACAATCAAGGAAGTGAAGAGAAAACCCACAGAGTGGGAGGAAACCTTCACCACAGATACATCTGACAAAACATTGATTTCCAGAATATATAAACTACTCAAAAAACAGAGAAGAAAACAAATGACCCACTCAATAGATGGAGCAAAGAGCTGAACAGAGACTTCACAAGTGACAAATTACAGATGGCTGAGAAACATCTTAAGTGTTCAATGTCCCTAATAATTAAGGAAATGCAAATTAAAACTGCTTTTAGATATCATCTTACTCCAATAGACTGGCTAGGATCAAGAAAACAAATGATACTAAGTGCTGGAGAGGTGGTGGGGAAAGGGGAACACTCATCCACTGCTGGTGGATGAGCCACTATGGAAAGCAGTCACTCTGGAAAGCAGTGTGGAGAACCCTTTGAAGACTTGGAATGAACTTGCCACCTGACCCAGCCATACCACTCCTGGGTATGTACCCACAAGTCTCATCTTACCGCAGAGATACATGCACAGCCATGTGTTTTGCAGCTGTCTTCACAACAGCAAGGAGCTGGAACCAACCCAAGTGCCCCTCAACTGACGAGTGGATAGAGAAAATGTGGTACATCTACACAATGGAATTCTATGCAGTGGTAAAGAAAGATGATAACATCATGAGCTTTGCAGGTAAATGGCTGGATCAAGAAGATATTATTCTGAGTGAAGTAACACAGTCTCAGAAAAACAAATGATGAATGTTATCCCTCATCTGTGGATGCTAACACCAATTACACAATTGTGTGGCAAACTGAGCAATGTCAATGTGATCTGAAAACAACTGTGCTCTTAATATTGTGAATCCCTTAAAAAATAATAAAAAAGAGAATAGCCTGGTCTACCTAGCCAGTTGCAGCAACAGAAAAGCCAATTATTTATTAAAATATAAATGAATAAACATTGTTGCCAGGTATTGAAGACCACACATTTAATCCTAGCTCTTGGGAGGCAGAAGCAGGCAGATCTCTGTGACTTCAAAGCCAGCCCAGGGTAAATAGTGAATTCCAAGCCAGCTGAGACTATAGAGATCTGTCTGTCTCAACTATATTAATGCTGAGATTAAAGGTAAGGACCATAAGGCTGAGCCCTGGTTCTCTTAATTTTAATTAGACACAAATTGAACAGGATGAATCAATTGAATTCCTATGACCTAAGTCCCTACAGTGCATGGGACTTGTATCCTCTGTTACCAAAACATCCTCAGTACAATTTTCATACATATTATGAAGGACAATTTCTTTAGATGGTTCAGTGGAAGAGCTGAGTTCTTGGAACACACATGGTAGGAAAATGGCCTCCTTCCTGCAGGTTGTCCTCTGATCTCCACACAAAAGCAACAAATGATCTAAACCATTGAGATATCTCTCCACCCCTGAGGGAAATGAATTTATTTTATTATTTTATTAGTAGAACTGGTGATTATACTCACAACAAACTCTAACACTGAGCTACTTCCAGCCTGATTTATTTTGTGTGATTCAGCCTGTGCCTCTATATGGGGGAGGGAGCTCATCCCATGGGCCTTGTGTGGCAGTCAGAGGAAACTTGCAGGAAGGAAACCCTTCTTAGGTGAAGGCAGTATGTTCTAGTAGGATCGCTGTGGCTAGGCTAAAATGCTGAGCAAAAGCAAGTTGGCCATGAAAGTTTTATTTCACTTACAGCTTCTACCTCATCATGGAGGGAGCTCAGGCAGGCCCAGGACAGAACTGTAGCAAGAACCAGGATTCCCAGTACTGTTCAGTGGAGCTGTGCTCATCTGCTTCCTGGTGTAATCCAGGGCCACCTGCCATGGGGTGGTCCCACCCACTGTGCCTCCCACATCACTCAAGTGAAGAAAACACCACACACTTTCCCACAAGCCAGTCTGACAGAGGAAACACCCCACTTGGTGCTTCTCTCCTCTCAAGTGTAAGAACTGGACAACAAAAGCTGTCTACACAGACTTCAGGCCAGGACATGACAACTGTCCATCTATTAGAGTTCTGAGAGGCCAAAAACTTCATACGGTGGCTCAGGTCTTAGTTTTAGCACTCAAGAATAGACCAGAGGATCAGGAATTCAAGTCTGGCCTTTATATCAGACGACCAAGGAAAAAGGAACTGCTGCTAGACACCACTCCCTTTGCCCCATGTTTTCTTTTTTCCTGTTTCAGCTATACTTAACGTATCCTGGACTGTGGTCCCCAGCCACACCACCAACACCCGTAAGTCTGGGGAGGCATATTCATCATCATTGCAGATCTGTGCATGGAGGAAAAATCTGTGAAGACTGACCATCTCACCCAGGTGTGGTGCAAAGCATTCCAAGGCAGACAGAGTCCACCAGGAATACAGGTCCAGTGTCTCTATAGACTCTGGACAGATGGTTTGCAGTAGCTGCTGCACTGTGTCTATAGATGCCACATAAATAAACATCTTCGGACAGCACAGCCTTAGGGAACCTTTTCTCTGCTCTGTCCACTGCAAAAAGTATGCTTGTCATCCACTGGGATGGCGCATGATGGAAAGCTCAGCCAATACCATGAGATGCCTCCGGTGAGCATATCTACGGAGCATCCTCACAGCCCCTGAAGAATTGCCAGCATCCTCCTTTCCAGCCCATATGTTCCAGAATGTGTGCTGCACTTTCCGCAAATCAAGTACTTGAAGTTTCTGCTAACTGTGGGTAAAACAGAAGGAAGTCTCAGAACAAGATGGGACCCAACATGCAGTCCCTTTTTATTCTCCATCTCCAAATGCCAGTCATCCTGCTCTGCTCTTTCTTATGTTTATGTCAAGCGAGGCATGGTGGCCCATGCCTTTACTCCCAAAGCCTTGGAAGGCAGAGGCAAGGGGATTTCTGTGAGTTCAAAGCCAGCCAGTCTCCTCTACATAGTGAGTTCCAGGCCAGCTGGGGCTACAAAGAGACCCTGTCTCAAACAAATTGTTTATGTCTCATGCTGTTGTGTATTCAACACAGGACCTCATGCATCTAGACAAGGGCTCATTCTGAGCTGCATCCATAGACCTCTGCCTCCCTTCCCTCTTGACATCTACCTGATCCCACTTTACCCCCTGTGGGAGATGCACACACAGACTCATTCCACAGGGGCTACATCTCAAGTCTGTCCTCTACCCATCAGCCCCTTCTCCCCAACCACTGTTTCTCTTCCCTGCACCCCAGCATCTCCATTCTAGACTACTAGATCCTTGCTTACCTCATGTGAACCTTGCATGTCAACAGCTTATCTACTCTATCCAACACAGCCTTCAAGGTCTCCAGTTTGGGTGTCTCCATCAGGGCCCCCACAGGGAGGCAGGGGAAGGGTCAGGCTGCCACCATCTCACTCAGGACCTTCATTTTTCTGCCCATGAAGGCTTCCATAAACAAAGGTGGGACGAGCTCCTTGGGAAGGTCCTGAAGAGCAGAGATGGCCAAGGCCTCATCCCTCAGCAGCCTCTGCCTTGCCAGCTCCAGGAGGGTGGGTGGGGCCTGGAAGCTCATATTGGTGAATCTCTACTCTCTAAAAGATCCTGTGGAAACATTCAGGAAAGAATATATTTTCAGGCTACTTCTATGAACCTGAATTCTCACCCACCACAGAAAGGAAGTCAGGGACAGCAATAGGAGAGAGCTCAGTTGACCCCATTCTCCTGACTGCTGTCCTCAAAGCTATAGCCCCCTCAGTGGGAACATGAGGAATCTGTTCTAGACCCCCAATCAGCCAAGTGCTCACCGTTTTTCCATCCTAGTCAACCTGCTGCTCCCTCTCATCTCATTTACACTGAGAAAGGATCCCCAAGAGACTAAGGCTGAGCCCCAGCCTCTCATAGTGTAAGGACATGGATCACCATTCAGGTCTTTCAAAAATAGGCAGTAGAAGTCTTACATGTTCAACCTACCTGTATTCCTTTCATTGGATTTAACCTGCCTGGGTAAGCCTGCTGGGAAAGTATGCATTGCTCAGCATGGTACTTATTACTGAAAACAAACATATTTCAGATTAAGTCAAACTGCAGCTACAGTTAGTACCAATGCCCTCAACAATTCATGTGAGGCAAAAGTCAGAATTTCTAGTACCTTCCTATATCTAATGTACCTGAATCAGATGCAGTGTCTTGGTGTAGTTGAGTTAGTTCCCAGTTCCGGCCATGGAAATCCGTTGCTTGAATCCCAGCAGAGCCAGCCAAAGCCTGCAGGCTCTAGGTCTCTGGCTTCCCTGAACCTTATACACCTTTTTCCACCCATACCTTCCCCTTTCCAACAGTCATCTGATGATCTGATTGGTTGTTTGCTGCTCCGCCCAGTTAATCAGATTTGTGATTTTTTTTCTTTGTGTAGTTTAAGAGCTGGATGAAGACAACCTATAGTAGAGTGACAGCCAAGAGCACAATTATGATTTTACTGAAAAAGATTTATTTATTTATGTATTTATTTGTTATCTATTCATTTATTTATCTAGTTTTGTGTTTTCATTTTTTCCTGCAAGGATCCTGAACTATAAGTTAGATAGATAGATAGATAGATAGATAGATAGATAGATAGATAGATGATAGATAGATAATAGAAAAACAGTTATTGATGTAGATTTAGATAGACTCAGACAGTAGTCCAGGAGGCTATAATTATGATCAGTTTTTAGATAGGATCTCCCTATAGCCCCAGCTGGCCTGGATCTTGTTACATAGACCAGGATGCCCTTGAACTCAAAGAGATCACCTTGCCTCTGTCTCCTGAGTGCTGGGATTAGAATCATGGGCAATTAGTATGATTTATTTTTATGTATGTATGCACGTATGTATGTATGTATGTATTGTCTTTTTGAGACAGGGTCTCCCAATAGCTCCAGCTGGCCTAGAAGTTGCTACATAGACCAGGATGGCTTTCAACCCTCAGAGATCTGCCTGCCTCTGCCTCCCAAGTCCTGGGATTAAAGGTGTGTTCCACCACACCTGGTTTTGTTTTGTTTTTAGTTTTTGTAACAGGATAAACCAGGAGCCTCTCCCATTCTAGACAAGGAATCTATCACTGTGCTCCTTCTCCACTCTTCTCCCCTCAGCCCATTCCCATAGGGCTGAAACCCAGTGCCTCATAATGGGAAGCAAGCAGGATTTGCACAGATTATATCACCAGCCTTTCAAGCAGGGTGATATCTTTTATTTAAGACGTTGTCCTTCTGGGTGTGATGGTGCATGCCTTTAATCCCTGCACTAGGGAGGCAGAGGCAGGCAGATCTCTGTGAGTTCAAGTCCAGCCTTGAACTACAGAGTGAGCTCCAGGCAGCTGAGACTAAAGGGAGACCCATCTCAAAAAGACCAAAAACAAACAAACAAAAACAGAAAACATTGTCTTGTTAAGATTTGTAGGGTGACTGGGCATGGTGCCACATGCCTTTAATCTCAGTACTAGAGGCCCAGGCAGGTGAATCTCTGTGAGTTCAGGGGCCACCTGAAGAGTTCCAGACCAGCTGGGGCTACAGGGATACCCTGTCTCAAAAAAAAAGTCTTCCTTGGGGGCGGAGTTATCCTCCCAGCCGGTATTAAAGGCACGCTTGTGTGACTCTTGAGATTTGAGATCTCTTGAGCCCAGCGGCAGGAAGAGGGGAAGACAGGTAGGAACTGGGTGCCTTGGCGAGCTGATTGCTGATCGTTTGGTCCTGCTGTCTTTGGTTTGATTGGCCTTTGTGGCTGTGAGGTTGGAGTTATCCCCCCAGCTGGGATTAAAGGTGTGGTCTTTGGCTTGATTAGATCTAGTGGCTGTGGGGGCGGAGTTATCCTCCCAGCCGGTATTAAAGGCACGCTTGTGTGACTCTTGAGATTTGAGATCTCTTGAGCCCAGCGGCAGGAAGAGGGGAAGACAGGTAGGAACTGGGTGCCTTGGCGAGCTGATTGCTGATCGTTTGGTCCTGCTGTCTTTGGTTTGATTGGCCTTTGTGGCTGTGAGGTTGGAGTTATCCCCCCAGCTGGGATTAAAGGTGTGGTCTTTGGCTTGATTAGATCTAGTGGCTGTGGGGGCGGAGTTATCCTCCCAGCCGGTATTAAAGGCACGCTTGTGTGACTCTTGAGATTTGAGATCTCTTGAGCCCAGCGGCAGGAAGAGGGGAAGACAGGTAGGAACTGGGTGCCTTGGCGAGNGTCTGCTCTGGAGCTGGAGATTTGAGACCCAAGATGACACAGGAAATTCTGATTTCTGTCTCTTCAAATGAGCAATAAAGGAATGGTTTTGACTCCTAATGGAGCTTTGTATTCATTTCACATATTGTATTTTAACTTTGTTAATTTGTGAAGTTTTTTGTTTTGTTTTTGAAACAAGTTTCTGAATGTTGTTCATGTCATTTAATAGTCCTGCATTCTTTGGTTTATTTGGTTTTGCATTCTTTTTATTTAATTAATTAATTAATTTTGTTTAAAACAAGATCTGACTTTGAGCTCCGGCTGACTTTGAGCTCACTGTCCTTGAATTCACGGGGCTCTGTGTCTCTGCTTCCCAACACTGGGATCATAGGCCTGCACTAGCATGCCTGGCTTGGTTTTGCTTTGAAGTCTGTGTGTGTGTGTAGTGTGTGTGTGTGTGTGTGTGTAGTGTGTATGTGTGTGAATATGTTATATGCATATGAGTACCCACAGAGGCCTGAACAGGGTGCCGGATCCCTGCGAACTGGAGTTAGAGGTGGTAAGTCATCATCTGTGGATGCAGGGAACTATACTCTGAAGAGTGACAGGGTATCTCCGGTGCTGACCCACCTCTCCAACCCTACCCTAAAATTTCTTAAAGAGGCAGTCTTTCTTCGTTGAGAAGTGAGAAAGGCCTATGGGAGTCGTACTTACTTTGTTGGTGATCTGTGGGGTCTTTATGTGGGACAGGTTCTCCAGCAGCCGAGGCTGATCCTGAACTCTGCTCCTATCCTTCTTGCTCTGCACCTACCAACCCCCAAAGGGGCAGATTGCCTGAGCCACGCAGTCTGAAAGAATTTGCTTCTTGGCAACTTCCTTACTTTGGGGGGCTCAGCCTTAGCCCTTAGCAGCCAAGCTATCCCTTTAGCACCAGTTTGCAACCGACTTAATGATAACTTTTGGATGACTGTTTTTGGTTGTCAGTTAAACTTTTTGAACTGGATTAAAAACAGTTTAGGGAACAGGAGGATGTTGTAACAAAAATTACCCATCTCAGCTGTTCTGGAAACTGAGGCAGTTGGATTGCAAATGAGTTTTTCCTGTGCTACTTGGACCTCTCCTGTAACAAATGGAAATAAAAAGAGCCAAAGCTGGTGCTGACGAATCCTTGAGTCTCAGGCTCTAGTAGGCTAGACTGAATGAAGTATGAGGATCCCTGGTTTCATACTATCCTGGAATACGCAGTGAGAACTTGCCTAAATAAAACACCATACAAGGGCTTGGAATATAGGTCAATGGTAGAGTATTTGTTTTAATCAGTTCAAGTAACTAGGCAAAGCAGGTTTTAGTTTTGCAAAGAGTGTATTGCATTACTTGTATCAACCAAAGCACATAGAGCAGGAAATGTGATAGTCCCCCGCCCCCCAAGGTAAATGTACTGTGACTTTTCCCCTCTGGCTTATGTTTGAACACACAGTTTTTCCCGATTGGCTAGGTTGCAAAGGCTAGGCTTAAAAGAAGTGAAGGAAATGGGGAGGGGTCTGCTCTCTGTCCATTGAGTTCCTGGAATGCAGTAGGGGCTTCTGCAGAACAAAAATTTTACTAGGTGAGGGAGATTAAAAGGCTGGGAGGGGGCTGGAGAGAACACTTGCTGCTTTTCCAGAGGACTCTGGGTCACTTTCCAGCACCCACATATCAGCTAACAACTGTCTGCAATTCCAGTTCTACGGGCTTAGACACCCTCTTCTGACATCTTTTGGTATTGCAGGACTCTGGTTCACATACATGAAGGCAATACACTCACAAAGAAGAACCTTTCTTTCTTTCTCTTTCTTTCTTTCTTTCTTTCTTTCTTTCTTTCTTTCTTTCTTTCTTTCTTTCTTTCTTTCTTCCTTCCTTCCTTCTTTCCTTTCTTTCTTTCTTCTTTCTTTCTTTCTTTCTTTCTTTCTTTCTCTTTCTTTCTTTTCTTTCTTTCTTTCTTTCCTTCTTTTTTGTTTCCTTTCTTTCTTTCTTTTTTTGTCTTTTTGAGACAGGGTCTCCCTGTAGCCCCAGCTGGCCTGGAACTCACTCTGTAGACCAGGCTGGCCTTGAACTCACAAAGATCCACTGACTCCGCATCTGGAATGCTGGGATTAAACGTGTGTGCAACCATGCTCAGCCAAGAAGAATTTTTTAATGTAAAATTCAAAGAATTCTTGAAATGTAAATTAAAAAGGTTGTGGGAGGTTGGGAGTGGTGGTGCAATCCTTGGATCCCAGCACTTGGGAGTCTTAGGAAGGCAGAGCTCTGAGAGTCTGAGATAAGCCTGCTTTACATAAAGAGCTCTATGCCAGCCAGAGCTACACTTTCTTGTCAGAAAGAAAGAAAGCAGAAAGAAGCTGAGTTCTTTATATCAACAAATTTTCCAAGGTGGTTGGGAAATTTTAAAGATTTTTTATTTGGGGGCTGGAGAGATGGCCTAGTGGTTGAGAGCGCCTACTACTCTTGCAGAGGACCCAGGTTTGATCCCCAGCACCCACATAGAGGCCAAGAACTGTCTGAAACTCCAATTCCAGGAGAACTCGAGTTCCAGGGGAATCCAACACCCTCTTCTGACCTCCGCGGCATTGCACAACACGGCTGCACAAACTTGCATGCACATACAAAAATAAATAAAATTAAAAAAAGAAGAAAGACTGCCTCTTTAAGAAATTTTAGGGTAGGGTTGGAGAGGTGGGTCAGCACTGGAGATACCCTGTCACTCTTCAGAGTTTAGTTCCCTGCATCCACAGATGATGACTTACCACCTCTAACTCCAGTTCCCGGGGATCTGGCACCCTGTTCAGGCCTCTGTGGGTACTCATAAACATATAATATATTCACACACACACACACACACACACACACACACAGACTTCAAAGCAAAATCAAGCCAGGCAACCTAATATGCTAGTGCAGGCCTATGATCCTGGAGCTTGGGAAGCAGAGACAGAGAGCCCCGTGAATTCAAGGCCAGTGAGCGCAAAGTCAGCCAGAGCTCAAAGTCAGATCTTGTTTTAAACAAAATTAATTAATTAATTAAATAAAAAGAAATAATGCAAACCAAATAAACCAAAGAATGCAGGACTATTAATGACATGAACAACATTCAGAAACTTGTTTCAAAAACAAAACAAAAAACTTCACAAATTAACAAAGTTAAAATACAATATGTGAAATGAATACAAAGCTCCATTTGGAGTCAAAACCATTCCTTTATTGCTCATTTGAAGAGACAGAAATCAGAATTTCCTGTGTCATCTTGGGTCTCAAATCTCCAGCTCCAGAGCAGACTAGCTAGGCTGGGTGACATGGGGTGTCCCAATGGAGGTGACTGGTTTATCAGAGATCAATACTACTGGCAGGGCTCTGAGTCCCAGCAAGGTCTCATAGTGACTCCAGCCTCCAGGACTCTGAGTTTCTCCTCTGGCTCTTCTGAAGGTTATAATACTAGCTACTGACCCCTCCCCTTTGCAGCCTCAGCTCCCAACCACAGGCTGCTGTTTGACTGGATGTTTGAGGGTCCACCCATCTAATGATAACTGAGATTTGGGGTTACTCCTACTGACCCAGTCTCCTTGAAGAAATGAACTGAGATTAGGGTCAAGGGCCCATTCATAGATTCATGTTGCAAACTCTGAGACTGACTTTCTCTCTCTCTCTCTCTCTCTCTCTCTCTCTCTCTCTCTCTCTCTCCCTCTCCCTCTCCCTCTCCCTCTCCCTCTCCTTTATCTCTCTCTCCTTTTTTTCTCTCTACCTTTCCTTTCCCCTTTCCATTCCCCTTTCCTTTCCTTTCTTCGATGAAGTTTTTTTTGAGACACAGCCTTCCTATGTAGCCTAGGTTGGACTGGAACTCACTATATATCCCAGCCTGGCCAGGAATGATTGCACTTTCTCTGCTTCAGGCTTCCAAGATTTAGGATTACTGGAGTGAGCCTCAAAGCACAGTTTATGGACAATTTTGGGGAAGAGTCTTTTTTTTGAGACAGGGTCTCCCTGTAGCTCCAGCTGTCCTGGAACTCACTTTGTAGATCACACTGGCCTTGAACTCAGAGATCCAAGTGCTGGGATTAAAGGTGTGTAACACCATGCCCAGCCTTATGGATAATATTAATAGACATGTTCTCACATTTCAGCTCAAGCGATCCTGGAATTCATTATGTAGACTAGGCTGAGGTCCAAAGGTATCCCGCTGTAAGCTGGTGAGGCAGAGCTGCCCTGTTCCAGATCAAGGGCTTTGTGCCCAAGCTGAACCAGGAAGAGAAGCACCAGAAGATGCAGGAGGATGTGGTCCTCTCCTGTGGAGCTTCCTCATTTCCCAGACCTACTGGGAGTTCCTCCATTATCTTAAAGGAACTGGCAACTTATACAGGCTGGGAGTTGCCTGTGAGAGCATGGCATGAAGACACTACAGTGTCTCCTCTCTGCAGATGAACTGCTGCAAGACTCTGACTCATGGATTCAGGGTCACACTGCACCTGCTAAGACCATGCTGGGCTGTGGGAAAAGGTCTTCAGAGCAAAATGTGAAGCTATTGGGGAAGTACAAAGTATTGCCCTGAGCTCAAGGCATGCCTTCAGCCTGTGATCTGGGCTACTGTCAGGTTAAATTACATCACTCTTTGCTTTATAATAAATGTAAATTACAATGGGATTCTGCCTGAAAGAGTATCATCTTAAGAGTCAGGTCACTTTTCAGTTTGACTTCCTCTCGTACCCCACTTGTTCAAGTGTCCTTTACAATTAGTTATGTTTTATAGAATTTAGGAGGAGACTTGGGATTGGAGAGATGGCTCAGTGGTTAAGAGCACCAAATGTTCTTGCAGAGTACCCAGGTTCAATTCCCAGCATCCACATGGCAGCTAAGACCAATCTTTAAACCTGGCTTGGTGGTGCACGCCTTTAACCCTACACTCAGGAAGCAGAGGCAAGGGGATCTCTGTGAGTTCAAGGCCATCCTGGTCTACAAAGTGAGTTCCAGACCAGCTGGGACCCTGTCTTAAAAAAAGAATTTAGGAGGAGACCAAAATGCATTTAGCAAAGGCCCATTAGACTATATATATTTTATGATTTTAAATATTATAACATGTTTTACTTATATTAATGTGTGTGTTTATATGATGGGCCTGCATGTGGAAGTCACAGGACAGCACTGTCTACACAGTTCTCTCCTTCCATCTTGACTTGAATTCCAGGGATGCAGCTCAAGTTGTCTGCTATTGAGCCATCTCTCCAGTGCCAGTGGAAGGAACTTAAGTTCATGCCATGCCTAGAAATCTTTTTTTTTTCTTTTATCTTTTTGAGACAGGGTATCCCTGTAGCCCCAGCTGGTCTGGAACTCTTCAGGTGGCCCCTGACCTCAGAGATTCACCTGCCTGGGCCTCTGTAGTGCTGATATTAAAGGCATGTGGCACCATGCCCAGTCACCCCACAAATCTTAACAAGACAATGTCTTTTTTTTTTGTCTTTTTGAGTGGGTCCTCCCTTTAGTCTCAGATGTGCCTGGAGCTCACTCTGTAGTTCAAGGCTGGACTTGAAAATCACGAGATACTGCACCTACCTCCTCCTCCCTAGTGCAGGATTAAAGGTAAGGTACCACCAAGCGCCCAGCAGGACAATGTCTTAAATAAAAGATATCAACCTGCTTGAAAAGCTGGTGATATAATCTGTGCAAACCCTGTTTGCTTCCCGTTATGAAGCACTGGGTTTCAGCCCTAGGGGAATGGGCTGAGAGAAGAAGACTGGAGAAGAAGTGCAGTGATAGATTCCTTGTCTAGAATGGGGAAAGGTTCCTGTTTGGCCTGTTACAAGACTGAAAAAAACAAAAAACAACAAAACAAACCAGGTTGGTGAAATACACATTCTTAATCCAACTTGGAAGGCAAGGGAGGCCAGATATCAGTGGGTTGGAAAGCAATCCCGGTCTATTAGCAACTCTGGCAAGACTGGGAGACCCTGTCTCAACAAGAATATGTGTTACTTGCTTTCTTTGTCTGGTTGTTGACATAGAAGGCTCCCCCATAGGAGCTATGTATTCAGACATTGTCTCCAGTTGTGTGGCACTATTTTTTGGAGGTCTGTGAGCGCGTGGGCCGTGCTAGAGGAAGGAAGGCGTTGTTGGGGCATGGCTTAGTGAGTTTTAACAAGCCTCGTGTCTCCACATTGCCCTCGTTGTTCCTTGCTCTATTGCTTGCCAAGTTTTTCATCTCCCTCAGCGTTTTTGGTTTCACTTGAGTGTCTGTTGATCCATTGTGAGTTGAGTTTTGTACGGTGGTGGTTTTTTTTTGTTTAATTTCATTCTTCTCCTACAGTGTGATCCAGTTTGCCAACACCACTTGTGAAGATGCTTGTCTTTCCTCCACTGTTGTACTCTTGACACACCCTTGCCGACTATGGGTGGCTGAAATTTATGTGCTCAGGTTTGGATCTTCAGTTTGTTCCATTGGTCAAAGTCTGTTTTTTGTTCCAGTACTCAAGCTGTTTTTAAGACTATAGCCTGTATATAGTTTGAAGTCTGGTATAGAGAGCC
>VZQC01006173.1:1071088-1144350 GCA_009823505.1 Rhizomys pruinosus | reverse complement strand
TTTTTTTTTTTTTTTCCTTCTAGTTCTTTCTGAAGTTTGTCATTCTCTTCCTTTAGTTCTTTCAGAAGTTTGTCATTGTATCCATCTAGGTCCTTTTTGCATTTTTCATTCTCTCTCCTTAGTTCTCTGACTTCTTCTTTATTTTCTTTAATTTTTCTGCAGAGGTCTGCAATTATTCCTCTAATATATGTTTCTTGGGTCACCTCCAGGGGGATCCCACTGTAACTATCTCCTACAGGGTTGGTAGAGCTTGGTGCAGAATTATCCTGCACCTTTCCCATGTTAGTCCTTCGCCATGTCCCTGGCATGAAGGTTTCCTATTATTATTATTATTATTATTATTATTATTATTATTATTACTATTTGCCCGTATTCCGATGCCAATCACAAATGTCTTTTTACTATTTTAGAGGCTGGTTTTGTTTGCCTCCTTCCAATGATTTTTTTGTCTTTCCTCCTCATTGTTTATGGAGTGTTGACTTGTCTAGGTTTCAGGCTTTCAATTTTGTTTATATATTGGATATTGTCTTCCCTTTCTGTTCGGAAGTTTCTCCAAAAAAATCCACTTGGATACTGTCCCATCAATTCCAGTTGGCGGGCGTTACCTGTCTGGAGTGAGTTCCAGGCTCCTGTGCTTCAGGAGCATCCCTCACAAAGATACAATGGCGCTGAACCACACCCACCTGGCACTGGCTGCAAAGGTGCTGGGCGGCTCAGCCCACAAAGCCACCCCCTAGAAGGGTTTAGTGTTTAGACCATTTTACAGCTACCCAAGAGTCAATCTACCATAAAATCTACCTGTCTGGAGTGAGTTCTGGGCTCCTGTACTTCAGGAGCACCCCACACAAAGACACAATCCATGATGTCTTCTTTACTGCTGCATAGAACTCCACTGTGTAGATGTACCCCATTTTCTTTATCCACCATTTGGTATCCTTTGCTTCCAGGAGTACTTTTATTTCTTTCTTAATTTCTTCTTTGACCCATTCATTATTCAAGAGTGTTATTTAGTCTCCATGAGGTCATATTTATTAGAGCTTCTTCTGGTGGTGATATTAAGTTTTATTACATTGTGCTCTATTAGAATACATGGAATTATTTCATTTCTTTTGTATTCTTTGGGGTTTGTTTTATGTGTAGCCGATTTTCAAGAAAGTTCCATGGGGCACTGAATAGAACATATATTCTTTGATTCTTGGGTAGAATATTTGGTAGATGTCTGTTAGGTCCATTTGGTGTGTCATATTTTTCAATTCAGATGTCTGTTTATCCTTTGTCTGGTTGACTGTCTAATGGACACAGTGGAGTATTGAGGTTCCCTAGTACAAGTGTGTTGGGCTTAATCTGTGTCTTATAGCCCTGTAGTATTGTGTTTATAAAGTTGGGTACACCAGAGTTTGGTGTGTATACATTCATAATTGTACTATCTTCTTGGTTAATTGTTCCTTTGATAATAATGAAGTGATCTTCATTATCTCTTCTGATTAGGTTTCATTTGAAGTCTACTTTGTCCGATATTAGAATAGCAATTCCTGCTTGCTTCTTAGTGCCAATTCCTTGGAATATTTTCTTTCAACTCTTTCACCTTAAGCAAAGTACCTGTTCTTGAAGGTGAGATGAATTTCTTGGAGACAACAAATAGGTGGATTTTGTTTCATTTTTGGGGAGGTGCGATATCATGTATTTTATTTTATTTTTCATTTTTTATTATATTTTAAGTGATTCACAATATAAGAGTACAGTTGTTTTCAGATCACATTGACATTGCTCAGTTTGCCATACAATTAGGTAATTGGTGCTAGCATCCACAGATGAGGGATACCATTTGTCGTTTGTTTTTCTGGAACTGTGTTACTTCATTCAGCATGGTATCTTCTAGCTCCAGTCATTTTCCTGCAAAGCCCATGATGTCATCTTTCCTTACTGCTGCATAGAACTCCATTGTGTAAATGTACCACATTTTCTCTATCCAGTTGAGGGGCATTTGGCTTGGTTCCAGATCCTTGCTGTTGTGAAGAGAGCTGCAATAAGCATGGCTGTGCATGTATCTCTGCGGTAAGATGAGACTTGTGGGTACATGCCCAGGAGAGGTATGGCCGGGTCAGGTGGCAAGTTCATTCCAAGTCTTCCAAGGGTTCTCCACACTGCTTTCCATAGTGGCTGTACGAGTTTACATTCCCACCAGCAGTGGATGAGTGTTCCCCTTTCCCCACAACCTCTCCAGCACTTGGTATCATTTGTTTTCTTGATCCTAGCCAGTCTTATTGGAGTAAGATGATATCTTAAAGTGGTTTTCATTTGCATTTCCTTAATGATTAGTGATGTTGAGCAGTTCTTGAGGTGTTTCTCAGACATCTCTAATTCCTCGCTTGTGAAGTCTCTGTTCAGTTCTTTGCTCCATCTATTGAGCGGGTCATTTGTTTTCTTTTTTCTTTGTTTTTTGAGTAGTTTATATATTCTGGAAATCAATGCTTTGTCAGATGTATCTGCAGTGAAGGTTTCCTCCCACTCTGTGGGATTTCTCTTCACTTCCTTGATTGTTTCTTTTGATGTACAGAAGCTTTTGAGTTTGATGAGGTCCCATTTGTCAATTGTCGACCTTAATTCTTGTGCAGCTGCTGTCTGATTTAGGAAGTCTTTTCCTACGCCTATGTCTTGTAGTCTGCTGCCAACTTTTTCTTCTATCACCTTCAGAGTTTGGGGTTTCACGTTGAGGTCTTTAATCCATCTGGAGTTGACTTTTGTACAGGGTGAGAGGTAGGGGTTTAATTTCATTCTTCTACAAGTGGTGATCCAGTTTTGCCAACACCACTTGCTGAAGATGCTGTCTTTTCTCCATTGTGGTTTCTTGGCCCCCTTGTCAAATATGAGATGGCTGAAATTGTATGTGCTCAGATTTGGATCTTCGGTTTTGTTCCATTGGTCAACAGGTCTGTTTTTGTGCCAGTACCAGGCTGTTTTTATGACTATAGCCCTGTAGTATAGTTTAAAATCTGGTATAGAGATCCCTCCTGTGTAGCTCTTTTCACTCAGGATTGATTTGGCTATTCGGGGTCTTTTGTTTTTCCAAATGAATTTAAGAACTTTTGTTTCCAAGCCTGTGAAGAAACTCTTGGGGATTTTGATTGGGATTGCATTAAATCTATACAAGAGTTTTGGTAAAATGGACATTTTTACAATGTTAATTTTCCCAATCCATGAGCATGGGAGGTTTTTCCATCTTCTGAGGTCTTCTTCAATTTCTTTCTTTAAGGGTTTAAAATTTTTGTTGTAGAGGTCTTTGGTGTCTTTGGTTAGGTTTGTTCCTAGGTATCTTATTGTTTTTGAGGCTATTGTGAGTGGGAAGGTCTCTTTGAATTCTTTCTCCAGTTGCTTGTTCTTGGTGTAAAGAAAGGCCATTGATTTTCTAAGGTTAATTTTGTATCCTGCCACTTTGCTGAAGCTGTTAATCGTTTCTAGGAGTTTTCTGGTGGAGTTTTTTGCATCCCTTAAGTAAACAATCATATCATCAGCAAATAGGGATAGTTTGACTTCCTCTTTTCCAATTAGTACTCCTTTAATATCCTTTTCTTGCCTTATTGCTCTAGCAAGTGTTTCAAGCACTATATTGAAGAGGAGTGGTGATAGGGGGCAGCCTTGCCGAGTTCCTACCTTTAAAGGGAATGTTTCTGTCATTTCCCCATTTAGGATGATATTGGCTGTGGGTTTCCTGTATATGGCTTTGATTACATTGAGGAATGATCCCTCCAATCCAATTCCTTCTAGGACTTTAAGCATGAAGGGATGCTGGATTTTGTCAAAGGCTTTTTCAGCATCAATTGAGATGATGGTGTGGTTTTTGTCTTTGATTCCATTTATGTGTTTGATGATGTTTATTGATTTTCGTATGTTGAACCATCCCTGCATCTCTGGTATGAATCCAACTTGGTCATGATGGATGATCTTCTTGATGTGGGTCTGTATGCGATTTGCCAGTATCCTGTTTAGAATTTTGGCATCTGTGTTCATTAGGGAGATGGGTCTATAATTCTCCTTTTTGGTTGTATCTTTGCCTGGTTTTGGTAATAGAGTGATGCTGGCTTCATAGAAGGAATTTGGGAGAATTCCCTCTGTTTGTATCCTTCTAAACAATTTGAGTAATAATGGTTGTAAGTCTTTTTGAAATGTTTTATAGAATTCTGGCGTGAAACCATCTGGGCCTGGGCTATTTTTAGTTGGGAGGTTTCTTATTACATCTTCAATTTCTTCAAATATTATGGGTCTGTTTAAGCTGTCGATCTCTTCTTGGTTGAGCTTTGGTGATTCCCAGGATTTCAGATATTCATCCATTTCTTCTAGGTTTTCAAACTTGGTAGAGTATAGGTTTTTGAAGTATTCTCATATGATTTTCTGGATCTTTTCCTTGTATGTTGTGATATTTCCCTTTTCATCGCAGATTGTATTGATTTGGAATTGTTCTTTCTTTTGGTTAACTGGGCTAGACGTCTGTCTATATTGTTTATTATTTCAAAGAACCAACTTTTGGATTCATTGATTTTTTGTATTGTTTCCTTTGTTTCTATTTCATTGATTTCTGCTCTGATTTTTGTTATTTCTTCCTGTCTGTTGCATATAGGGTTCATCTGTTGTTGCCTCTCAATTGCTTTTAGCTGCAATGTTAGATCGTTCACTTGTGCTCTTTCTGTTTTTCTAATGTAGGCACCCAGGGCTATAAACTTACCTCTTAGGACTTCTTTTAAAGTATCACATAGGTTTTATTGTGTTCTATTATCATTGCCATTCAGTTCCAGGAATGTTTTTATTTCTTTCTTTATCACTTCCTTATCCCATTCATTATTCAAGAGTGTGTTGTTTAATCTCCATGTGTTCTTGTAGATAGTAGGGCTTATCCTGGTGTTGTTGCTGAGCTTTATTGCACTATGGTCTGATAGAATGCATGGAATTATTTCAATCTTTTTGTATTTTTGGAGGTTTCTTCTGTGTCCCAGTATGTAGTCAATTTTGGAGAATGTTCTGTGGGGTGCTGAGTAGAAAGCGTATTCTCTGATATTAGGGTGGAATATTCAGTAGATGTCTGTGAGGTCCATTTGGTGTATCATATCATTCAGTTCAGATGACTCTCTGTTTATTCTTTGTCCTGTTGACCTGTCCAAAGGGCTCAGTGGGGTATTGGAGTTCCCTAATATGAGTGTACTGGCGTTAATCTGTGACTTGTGGTCCTGGGGAATTGTCTTTATAAAGTTTGGTGCACCAGAGTTTGGTGCATATATGTTTGTAATTGTGAAACCTTCTTGGTGAATTTTTCCTGTGATAAAAATGTAATGGCCTTCTTTGTCTCTTCTGATTTGTTTATTTTGGAGTCTATTTTGTCTCATATTAAAGTATCAACACCTGCTTTCTTTTTGGTACCATTTTCTTGGAATATTTTCCCATCCTTTCACTTTAAGGTGGTGCCTGTCCTTGAAGTTAAGACAGCATATTGATGGTTTCTGTTTCTTAATCCAATCTCCCAGTCTCTGTCTTTTATTTGGGGAATTTAGTCCATTATTGTTTAAGGTTATGACAGATAGGTTTGTGTTGCTTCCTTTCACCTTATTATCCATTTGCGGTTATGGTTTAGGTTACTACTTCTGCAGTTATGCTTTTATTGATTTCTCTTTCTATGTGCCTGGGGATTGTTGCTCCTTTCTTTTGTCCTTTGAATTTGTTCAAGTATTCTCTGAAGGGTTGGTTTTCCAGACATGTGTTCTTTCATCTTGTTTATGTCATGGAAGGTTTTTTTCTCTCCAACTATAATTGACATTTTTGCTAGATATAGTAATGTGGGTTGGCATCTATAGTCCTTTTAACACTGGGAATACTTTGCTCCATGTTCTTCTTGCTTTCATAGTTTGCATTGAGAAGTCAGTTTAATTTTGATAGGTTTCCCCTTATAGGTCACTTGTTTTTCTCTTGTGGCTTTAGGAATTTTTTATTTCTTTTGAGTATCTAGTGATTTAACTATGATATGGCATGGAGAATTTCTTTTCTGATCTTGTCTGTTTGGAGTTCTATGTGCTTTTTATATTTGTATTGGTTTGTCTTTTTTTAGTTTGGGGAAATTTTCATCTATTATTCTGTTGAAGATCTGATCAATACCATTCTCTTGGGATTCTTCTCCTTCCTCTCTTTCTATGATACGGAGGTTTGATCTCTTCATAGTTCCTGGTTTTTCTACTTTTGTGTATTTTTGTGTATTTTTAAATTTTTTATAATCTTTACTTGAGCTTTTTAGTTGTTCTGTGTNAACCCAGGCATTGTGGTTCACTCTGGTAATTTAAGCAGTGAGGAGGTCCAGGCAGCAGGATCTGAAGGTCAAAATCAGGGAGGGGCTGGAGAGATGGCTCAGAGGTTAAGATTGCTTGTTGTTCTTGCAGAGGACCTGGCTTCACTTCTCAGCAAGGACTCCTCAGCTAACAATCATAATTAAATCCAGTTCCAGTGTAACTGGTGCCCTCTTCAGGCCGCTGTGGGCATTGCATGACATGGGTGAACTTACATACTTGAGATCATGCAGTTATACACATAAAATAAAAAAAATGAAAAATAAAACAAAAAAAGTCAAAGCTATTATGATCACCAGGCAAAAAGGCTGCCAAAAACTACAACAGAGCATTTGTTTAAACAAAAAAGTGTATTTGTGGAAGCAGGAGGATCATGACTAATCCTGTGATATAGGAAACTGAGGCAAACACTCATTGTGAGGATTAAGCAGCCTGAGTAATATAGTGAACTCCAGGCCAGACTGGACTATGGAATAAGAATGTGTCAAAGGGGCTGGAAAGATTTCTCAGGGGTTAAAAATGCCTACTGTTCTTGCAGAGGACCTGGGTTCAATTCCCAGCACCCACTCCCTGCAAAGAACATCTTTAAGCCAGGTGTGGTGGTGCATGCCTTTAATCCTAGCACTTGGGAGACAGAGGCAAGCAGATCTCTGTGAGTTCAAGGCCAGCCTGGTCTACAGAGTTAGTTCCAGGCCAGCTGGAGACTCTGTCTCAAAAATACCAAAAAAATAAAAAGAATGTGTCAAAGAAGGGGGTGGGAATGGGAAACCATCTTGGTATTAATCACTTTTCTTATCTGTGACAAAACCCCCATGACCAAGGGAACTTATAAAAGGAAGAGTTTATTTGAGGTTATGATTGATGGTTCCAGGGAATTAGAATCCATTGTAGTGGGAGGCATGGTGTCCTGGGCTGGAGCAGAAAGCCGAGGTTCACATCTTGCAATGAGCACAGGAAGTCAAGAGAGAGCAACTGAAGCCTGCAAGGCTTGTTAAACTCACTAAGCCAACCCCCACTGACCTACTTCATCCAGCATGGCCACACCTTCCAAGATCTCCCTAAACAGCACCACCAACTGGGGACAAAATGTCTGAATACTTGAAGCCTATGGGGGACACTCTCATTCAAACCATCACATAGATGTAATTTAGAAAGAATTAGCTCAGTATACTACCTACAAAAGATGAAATCAAGAATAGGAGCTGAGCCAGCACTGAGGAAACATTCCTATGATTCAGCATCTGGAGACAGGGCTCAGGGGTTAAGAGCATGACCTGCTCTTGCAGAGGTCTTGGGTTCAGTTCCTGGCAACTGCAATTGTCTAACAATGGTGCATAAATTCCATGGGATCCAACACTCTATTCTGTGCTCTGTAGGCATTACCTACATGGAAGCAAAACACTCATAGAATAAAATAAAAATAAGTAAATTAAAGGTATTAAAAGCATATGAGGGTCTGAGGGAGGATTGTCACAAGTAAAAATTCCTCTCTCACACACATAGAAAAATAGCAGGGGCATCAGCAAAGCTTTCTCCAATGATGTTCGTGAAAGAGGAAATGATGAGAATCATTGGCTATGATAAATTTAGTTTCCAATTTGTAGGACTGAGCAGAAGAATGGAAAGCATGTAGCTCACAGCTTAGAGAAAGTCTAGGGAATAAAACCTAGGCAAGCACTTCCCCAACTGAACTATGATTCCAGTCCTTCAAGCACCTTTTCTTTTTTTTTTTCCGGATCTTTTTGAGACAGGGTCTCCCTGTAGCCCCAGCTGTCCTGAAACTCAATCTGTAGACCAGGTTGGCCTTGAATTCACAAAGATCCACCTGCCTCTGCCTCCCAAGTGCTAGGATTAAAGGTGTGCGCCACCACACCTGGTTTCAACCACCTTTTCAATACATAGAGTTCCTTTTCTTTTCTTGAGAAAATATATTATCTACATGAAGCTGTTAAGAATCTAAAACATTTTTCCAAGTGTGCCACATGGCTTTAATCCTATCACTCAGAAGGCAGAGGAAGGCAAATCTCTGTGAGTTTGAGGCCAGCCTGGTCTACATAGTGAGTTCCAGGCCAGCTGGGGCTTCAGAAAGACTATCTAAAAAAAAAACTACAACATTTTGAATGGTGGGAGACTAAAAATTCCACACAGCCATATTTTCAGGATCTTTCTGTCTAAGGATGTGAGATGAAGCCTTTACCTGTCCTACACTCTGGAAGCAGTGGCCATGTATCAGCAAGACTAAGTCAGTGTTCATGAAGTGGCTCAGTGAATGAGACAAGCCAGTGATCTCAGCCCTCCTTTGGAAGGCAGAAAAAATTTCTGAGTTTGAGGCCAGTCTTGTCTACAGAGAGATTTTAAGACCAGGTCAGGTCCATGTTGAGACAGAAAGAAAGAAAGAAAGAAAGAAAGAAAGAAAGAAAGAAAGAAAGAAAAAGAAAGAAAGAAAGAAGAAAAAAGGATTCTGTTTGTCAAAGAATTTCCTGGTGGGGATGTAGCTCTGGCAATGTGCTGGCAAAGTACTTACATGACAGGCATGATATCCTGTGCGGGTTTGATCCCCAGGACCACATAACGCAGGCATTTTGGAACATGTCTGTAGTCCCAGGACTGAAGGGCTGAGGGTGAAGTTGGGAAGATGAGAAGTGCAAGGTAATCCTCAACTACATACCAAGTTCAAGGCTAGGGTGGTGTACATGATGCCCTTATAAAAAGAAAAAGTGTTAATAAAACTTTTGTAGATGCCCATCTCTGCTTTTTCACTGTTGGGGATCAAACCCCAGAGTTCATACATGCTCTGGAAGTTGTCTACCATCTGAGCTCCATCTCCAGTCCTGAGAATCAGAGCTCAAGTGAGAACTCTGCAACATGGTAAGTTCAAAGCCACCCTGATCTACATGAGAACTTGTCTTAAAAATAACATAAAATAAAATAAAATAAAATAAATGACAGGCCTGGTGTTGCATGTCTTTAAACCCAGCACTCAGGAGACTGAGGCTAGCAGATCTCTGTGAGTTCAAACACACTCTGGTCTACTTAGCAAGCTCTAGGTCTTCTGGGGCTACAGGGAGACCCTATCTAAAACAAAACAAAGCAAAACTCCTGAAAATAAAACAGAACAATTGAGAAAAAGTGCAAAATCTGTCCAGGCAATGCATGTACATTCCAGTTCGTGGGAGATGAGAGAAGAATTTGGAATGCAATGCCATCTTGCTCAACACAAGACAGACCACCGAGCCCCGAACCACAAAAGAGAACATGAGCAAAGAGTGCTCATCCAACGTTGATTTGGGCTGATTGTGATGGACCAAGACTCTGGAGGTAGAGACAGGAGGAGAAGGAGTTCAAGTCCAGCCTCAGCTCAATAGTGAGTTTGAACTGCATTGGCTATGTGAGATCCTGTCTCAAAACGAACAAACAAACAAACAAACAAACATCAGCCTTGAGTGGAGACAGCACAGCAGCTGTCGGCTGCTGAAGCAGAGCTGCCATGTTCCAGATCAAGGGCTCTGAGCCCAAGTTGGACCAGGAAGAGAAGAACCAGAAGATGGAGAAGGATGTGGTCCCCTTCCCATGGAACTTCCTCATCTCCAGGGCCTTTAAAGGAACTGGGCATCTTATATAGGCTGGGAGTCCCCTGTGAGAGCATGGCATGAAGAGCTGCTATAGTGTCTCCTCTTCTCTGCAGATGAACTGCTGCCGAGAGTCTGACTCATGGGTTATGTACTACACCTGCTAAGGCCATGTTGGGCTGTAGGAAGTGGTCTTCAGAGCAAAATGTGAAACTATTTGGGAGGTTAAAATATCATCTTGTCCTCACGCTGTATCATGAGCTCAGCCTGTGATTTGGGTTTCTGTCAGAGTTGATGTACTATAAATTGTACCAAAGTTGCTTTCTAACAAGTGTAGTGATAATGGGATTGTGTCTGAAAGCATACTCTCCTGAGAGTCACCATGTCTCAGGCTTACTCCTATCCAGGATGGACTTGTTCAACAGTTCTACCAATTACTTAGGGTTCAGGACATCAGCACAGAAACACAAGGGCATTTAGCCAAGAGCTATCAGGCTGTTTTAAAATTAAGTTTGAATTTTATTATTAATGCTTGTATGTTGTGAGTGGATTGGGGGTGCACACATGCCAAATCATGCATGTGGAAGTCACAGGACAACACTGTGGAGTTGGTTCTCACCCTCCATCTTTTCTTGAATTCCAGAGATGTAGGTCATGTTGCCAGGCTACTGAGACATCTCTCCAGTGCCAACAGTAGTATATGAAGTTTACAGCTGCCTAGAAACCTTACAAGGCCCAAGTCTTTAAAAGTAAAATACTGACTGGAGGGCTCAGGATATAGATCAGAGCTACAATGACGGTTTCCATGTAATTGTCCTTGTTTCCATTTCTAGTCTAGGGGTGGGACAAGGACTAGAGATGTAGCACAGTGGAAGATTACTTGTCAGGAATGGGAAAAGTTCTAGGTTTCACCCTCTGGAACAGACACACAAATACTAGCAATCAGGGCTGGAGAGGTGGGCGGGGGTTCAGAGCACTGGCTCCTCTTGCAGAGGACACATGTTCAATTCCCAGCACCCACATGGCAGAAAACAACCATCTTTAATTCCAGATCCAGGGGAATCCCACACCCTCTTCTGCCCTCTATAGGTGTTGCACAGCACAGGTTTACTTACAGACACACAGACAATACACTCATATACTCGAAAATAATAAATTAAATATTTCTTTTAAAATGGTAGTATATTAAAAGAAAAAATAAAATGGTAGTGTATTATGACTAACACAGTATTTTATGAGAGTGATTCTTATTTCTTATACAAGGCTGCTTGTGCTTTTGTCCAAGAAGTTTCTAAAATATTATAAAGTAGTTAAAACTATCAGACTGGTGTAACTTAGCCTTTCTGGATGCTTAATGACCATACTTAATGCCCATATCAATTTGGCTGAGGGTCTTAAGGGATAACTTTTTTCCTTGCCCTCAGAGGTCAACTAAGTCCCAGGGGACTCTACGTGGGAGCATCTCTTGAAATGTCCTGAAAATGTGAGTCACCAGTCTTCCTGTGCAGGGAGGTCTTGGAGATTCACTAATGGGACTTCATCTGGTGTCCAGTCTATAAAGAGGAAAGTCTGCTCATGCTTCAGAAAGGAAAGCCTGGTCTAGCAAGACCTGACTTTGTCCTAGAGTGGATGGAACTGGTAACTGAAAAGCCAAAAGGAGCCAGCCCCCCCCCCCAAAAAAAAAAAAACCCTGAGTGACCCTTGAGGACCAGATCCTCAACTGACCTTGGGAAAACAAAAACTTTGGTTAATCTGGGCTGACTGTGTGGCCTTAAACCTTCAAAAGGAAAGTATAACCAGAAATAAATAAATAGTAAGGCCTGAGAAATTGTACTTCAGGTATAAAACTTGAGATATTAGTAAAAAGATGAAAGAGCACAGTTGTTTTGCCTGTCTTACTGGCAAGTGCAGCTACCCTGTGACTGCCCCTGCTTTTGCCATTCTTCAAAGACATGAGATACAGCTTTTCATCCTTCCAATATGGACTGAAGACTCATGTATCTCCAAGAATCCTCCAAACCTTCAGTGCCAGATGGGGACTGCTGAGGCATCCAACTTGTGGACTGAGCTACTACTGGGGTTTCAGCCTCTTCAGAGTATAGACTGCCATTGTTGGACTGCCCAAGCTGTATCATGGAGACCAGTACAGGAAGATCAAGACAGGATATGGTGCTTACTGGAACTCATTTGGTGACCATGGGAAAGGAAAACCCCAGTGTGGAGCATGAGGACAGAACTGATGGTGGTTAGGGCTTGCCAAGGTGGAGACTTCAAACATGACATCTTTCAGCCTAGTAAAAATAATCATATGCGGCAGATGCTAAAACTTATGATATATGTGGCAGGCATATGTGCATATTTTGGAGTGATGCATGTTGGAAGGAACAACAACAGAAAAAGACTGCATCAAAGAACTGACTGAAATGGTGAACTTACTGCTCAAAACTGTAAACTTTGAGAGAGACTGAGAAAAAGATGAAAAACATCTTTGGCAGAATGCATGAGCTCTGGTGGGGTGGGGTAACAGGGATGGGGGCATGGATCTAGATTTGATTTGTAATTCTGTATGAAATTCACAGAGCTTCAGTAAAACATTGGCTTAAAAATAAATAAATAAAATGCTAGTAATCAACTGGGTGTGTTGACACACACCTTTAATCCCAGCACTTGGGAGTAAAAGGAAGTTCGAGTGAGTTCAAGGGAGCATGGTCTATATAGTGAGTACCAGGCCAGCAGGGGCTACAGGGAGATCCTGTCTCAAAAAAGAACAAAAATAAATACTAGTAATCATAACTTCATGGAACTGTGAACTTCGTAGCACTTTGTAGCACTTTGGATTGACCAGGTGCATGCTACACAAGCCCTTTAGCAAAGATCTATATCCAAAGCCTCTTTGTAACATTTATTTATTATTTATTATTTTGAGAGAAGATCTCCCTGTAGCCTCAGCTGGCCTGGAACTTTCTAGTAGGATTAGCTTGGATTTGACCCCACAGATATTCACCTCCTCGTGTCTCCCAAGTACTGGGATGAAGTCACGCAGGACCATGTCTGGGAATACTTTTCTATTTGGAGGCAAGGTCTTGCTTAGTTCCCTGGGCTGGCTGTGGACTTGCACAGATCTTGAATTTGCAGTGCTCTTGTCTCAAGGATCCAATGTCATAGGCTCTGTGATTCTCTTTAACATGTCCTTGGACTCAGATGATGCTTTTATAAGACAAGGGAATGAATATGCTGACTAGGTTTCAAGGTTGCTTGAGAAAAAAACCCATGCAAGAAGACCCAGGCTTGAGAAAGAAAAGCTACAGATGCTGCAGCATGTGCCAGAGACACGGTCCTTCTCCACGATGCTTGGTCTCCACCCTCGTGAGCCACAGCTCCCACCTTGCAGCCTTGCAGACATCTATCACCTCACTACAGGGGTCTGGATGTCAAGATAGTCTCTGGCATTAAGATCCAGATTGATTGTTGCTAGTTGTATGAGACACAGATTCACTATGTAGCTCAGGCTAGACTCAAATTTATGACAATCTTCCTGCTTTAGCACCTGAAAGCTGACATCAACTGTCTGTACCCCCACCTGTTCCAGCTTCCAAATTGCTTCTCTCTCTCTCTCTCTCTCTCTCTCTCTCTCTCTCTCTCTNTTGTTCAAGACTGTGCCCATCTCCTCAAAGACATGAGAGACAGCTTTTTTTTCTATTACTTCTTTATTTTTTTCATTTTTTAACAATAAGTGATAATTTATGAGTACAAGCATCCTTCGTGTAAAACCATTTTGCAAGCAGTTGTGCCCAAACCCACACAGCCCAAGGGTCCCACCATCCAGATAGAGGGGTTGTATGTACAATCAAGTTGATCAAATAAGTGTCCAATCTATATTGAGAGACAGCTTTTTGACCTTCCAATATGGACTGAAGTCTCATGTCTCGCCAAAAATCCTCCAAACCTTCAATGCCAGATCAGGACTACTGAGATACCCAGCTTGTGAACTAAAGAGCTAAGGGGAGATTTCAGCCTCATCAGAATATAGACTGCCATTGTTGGACTACACAGTGTTTTATGAGAGTGCTTCTTAGTATTTCTTATACAAGGCTACTTGAGATTTTGTCCAAGAAGTTTCTAAAATATTATAAAGTAGCTAAAAATATCAGACTGGTGTAACTTAGCCTTTCTGGATGCTTAATGACCATACTTGATGCCCATATCAATTTGGCTGAGGGTCTTAAGGGATAACTTTTTTCCTTGCCCTCAGAGGTCAACTAAGTCCCAGGAGACTCTGCATGGGGTCATCTCTTGAAATGTCCTGCAAATGTGAGTCACCAGTCTTTCTGTGAAGGGAGGTCTTGGAGATTCACTAATGGGACTTCATCCAGTGTCCAGTCTATGAAGAGGAAAGTCTGCTCATGCTTCAGAAAGGAAAGCCTGGTCTAGCAAGATCTGACTTTGTCCTAGAGTGGATGGAACTGGTAACTGAAAAGCCAAAAGGAGCCAGCCCCCCCCCAAAAAAAAAAAACCCTGAGTGACCCTTCAGGACCAGATCCTCAACTGACCTTGGGAAAACAAAAACTTTGGTTAATCTGGGCTGACTGTGTGGCCTTAAACATTCAAAAGGAAAGTATAACCATAAATAAATAAATAAATAAATAGTAAGGTCTGAGAAATTGTACTTCAGGTATAAAACTTGATATCTTAGTAAAAAGATGAAAGAGCACAGTTGTTTTGCCTGTCTTACTGGCAAGTGCAGCTATCCTGTGGCTACACCTGCTTTTGCCATCCTTCAAAGACATGAGATACAGCTTTTCATCCTTCTAATATGGACTGAAGACTCATGTCTCTCCAAGAATCCTCCAAACCTTCAGTGCCAGATGGGGACTGCTGAGGCATCCAACTTGTGGACTGATCTACTACTGAGGTTTCAGCCTCTTCAGAGTATAGACTGCCATTGTTGGACTGCCCAAGCTGTATCATGGAGACCAGTACAGGAAGGTCAAGACAGGATATTGTGCCTACTGGAACTCATTTGGTGACCATGGGAAGGGAAAACCCCAGTGTGGAGCACAAGGACAGAACTGATGGTGGTTTGGGCTTGCCAAGATGGAGACTTCAAACATGACATCTTTCAGCCTAGTAAAAAAAAATCATAAGCTGCAGATGCTAAAACCTATGATATATGTGGCAGGCATACATGCGTATTTTGGAGTGATGAATATTGGAAGGAACAAAAACAGAAAAAGACTGCATCAAAGAACTGACTGAAATGGTGAACTTCTGCTCAAAACAGTAAACTTCTGCATTGAAAATTCTGAGAGAGACTGAGAAAAATATGAAAAATATCTTTGGCAGAATGCATGAGCTCTGGTGGGGTGGGGGAGCAGGGATGGGGGCACGGATCTAGATTTCATTTGTAATTCTGTATAAAATGCACAGAGCTTTAGTAAAACATTGGATTAAAAATAAACAAATAAAATGCTAGTAATCAACTGGGCTTGTTGACACACACCTTTAATCCCAGCACTTGGGAGTAAGAGGAAGTTCCAGTGAGTTCAAGGGAGCATGGTCTACATAGTGAGTACCAGGCCAGCAGGGGCTACAGGGAGACCCTGTCTCAAAAAAGAACAAAAATAAATAAAATAAATACTAGTAATCATAGCTTCATGGAACTGTGAACTTCGTAGCACTTTGTAGCACTTTGGATTGACCAGGTGCATGCTACACAAGCCCTTTAGCAAAGATCTATATCCAAAGCCTCTTTGTAACATTTATTTATTACTCATTATTTTGAGAAAAGATCTCCCTGTAGCCTCAGCTGGCCTGGAACTTTCTAGTAGGATTAGCTTGGCTTTGACCCCACAGATATTCACCTCTTTGTGTCTCCCAAGTACTGGGATGAAGTCATGCAGGACCATGTCTGGGAATACTTTTCTATTTGGAGGCAAGGTTTTGCTTAGTTCCCTGGGCTGGCTGTGGACTTACACAGATCTTGAATTTACAGTGCTCTTGTCTCAAGGATCCAATGTCACAGGCTCTGTGATTCTCTTTAACATGTCCTTGGACTCAGATGATGCTTTTATAAGACAAGGGAATGAATATGCTGACTAGGTTTCAAGGTTGCTTGAGAGAAAAACCCATGCAAGAAGACCCAGGCTTGAGAAAGAAAAGCTACAGATGCTGCAGCATGTGCCAGAGACATGGTCCTTCTCCACGATGCTTGGTCTCCACCCTCGTGAGCCACAGTTCCCACCTTGAAGCCTTGCAGACATCTATCACCTCACTACAGGGGTCTGGATGTCAAGATAGTCTCTGGCATTAAGATCCAGATTGATTGTTGCTAGTTGGATGAGACACAGATTCACTATGTAGCTCAGGCTAGACTCAAATTTATGACAATCTTCCTGCTTTAGCACCTGAAAGCTGACATCAAATGTCTGTACCCCCACCTGTTCCAGCTTCCAAATTGCTTCTCTCTCTCTCTCTCTCTCTCTCTCTCTCTCTCTCTCTCTTTCTCTCTCTTAGGACAAACAAACAATAAATGTTGGTTCTCTCCTTTCGCCACGTGGGGACCAATGTTGAAGTCAAAGGTCAGGAATGGTGGCAAGTCCCCTTCCCTCAGAGCATCTCACTGGCCCTCTGCTCCCATGCTTTGTTCTTTACTTTTATTAATTTGATTATTGTTTTTATTTTACGTATGAATGTATTGCCTCCACTATGTAAGTACACTTCTGTCATGCATGACTGAAGAGGTCAGAAAGAGTCTGATGCCCTGGAACTAGAGTCATAGGCAGTTTGTTAGCTGACATATGGGTGCTGGAAACCCAACCAAGTCTTTCAAAAGAGTAGCCAGTGTTTGAACCACTGAGACCTGTCTCCAGAATCTTAATCACAGGTATGTTTCTTTAGTGCTGGCTCAGCTCTCATTCTTGATTTCATCTTTATTTTAATCTCAACAGGGATCACAAGGTCACAAAACTGTGCCTGGCCTCTTCTATATTTAGTAGAGGAGTTTGCCAGACTGTGCATGGGGAGGTCAGAGGACAACCAATGGTGGCCATTCTCTCCTTCTACTGTGGTCCGGAATGACCAGTCATCCTTGAGGCTTCAGAAGCGTTTAACTGCTGAGCCATTTCTTTAGCTAATGGTCCTATATTTTCCTTCTGGTTGTTTTTCTTCTTCTATTTTTTTGTGTGTTTTGATTGTTTGGGTTTGTTTTTGCCTCTTTTTAGCCCTAGGTGGTCTAGCATTCCTTGTGTAGAGCAGCCTTGCCTTGATCTCACAAAGATCCACCTGCCTTAGCCTCCTGAGTACTGGGATTGAAGGCTGTGTCATCACACCTAGCTCTGGCCTATTTTCCAGTTGGTCAAACCTGGATCAGTTCCTGCTTTTCTTTGTTTCCTGGATGAAGGGGCCCACACTTGTGTCTCATAGATTCTGATGCTCTCACTTCCAACTTCCAGGTGCAGAAATTACAGGTGTGTGCCACCATCCTCACCTGTGCAGAAATTCCCAAGGTCCTCTGGAATCACATGTCCCCTAGCATCCACTGGCTTCTAGTCCCTGGGGATCACTGATCAGATTCCTGAAACTTCACTCAGCTCAACAGAATGGAGTCCTGGAAGGTGCAGAGAACTGATTACATCATTGTGCCATCCTCAAGAACAGGAATCAGGGATGGGGTGAAGCCTGGGTCTCATTCACTGACCCACTTCATGAACACTGACTTAGTCTTAATGAAACATGGCCACTGCTTCCAGAGTGTGGGACAGGTAGAAGCTTCATCTCACAACCTTAGACAGAAAGATCCTGAAAATATGGCTGTGTGGAATTTTTAGTTTCCTACCTTCAAAATGTTGTAGTTATTTTTTTTTGAGACAATAGGTCCCCGTAGCCCCAGCTGGCCTGGACCTCTCTGTATAGACCAGGCTTGCCTTGAACTTCACAGGGATTTGCCGTCTCGCCCGTAAGTGCTAGTATTAAAGGTGTGTGCCACCACACCTGCTTAAAGATGGTTCTTTGCTGCCACTGGGTGCTGGGAAACAAGCCCGGTCCTCTGCTAGAGCAGTTGGCACCTAACTCTAGGCCATCTTTCCTGCCTTCTTTACACATTGTTATTCATACTCCAATCTGGGCTGGAGTGTCACTATGTTACTCAGGCGGCTTAAACCACAATGAGTGTCTACCTCAGATTCCTATATCATATGATAGTCCTGAACCTCTGCTCCCAAATAACAATTTTTTGTTTAAACAATGCTCTTATTTAAGTGTTGGCTATCCTAATAATTTGCCTGATGATGAATAGCTTTGACTTTTTTAAATTTAATTTTTCATCTTTTAAAATTTTATGTGTGTAAATGCATTGCCCTCAAGTATGTAAGTCATGCAATGCACACAGGGGCCAGAAGAGGGCACCAGTTACCTTGGAACTGGAGTTACTGATGATTGGTAGCTGAGGAGTCCTTACTGGGAACTGAAGCCAGGTCCTCTGCAAGAACGACCAGTGATCTTAACCTCTGAGCCATCTCTCCAGCCCCTCCCTGGCTTTGACCTTCTGGTCCTGCTGCCTGGACCTCCTCAGTGCTTAGATTACCAGAGTGAACCACAATGCCTGAGTTAATATTAAATTAGCATTTTGAGGGAAACCTCAACATCGGGAATTTCTCTTATTCAGCCTCCCAATAAGATCCAAAAATATTTGTGATCACTGAAATATTTTGAGTCGTGAAGTATTTTGTCAGTTTAAAATGTCCTTTTGACTGTCCTTCCTTCCTCCTTCCTCCAACCTTCCTTTTTTTCTTTTTGGTTCACTGCTTTTACCGAGGCAGGATCCCTTCTGCAGTGCAGAATGATGGAGCACTCTCTGTGGAGTCCATGTGGCACTCACTATCCACAAACTTCCAGAATTTTGCAAGGCCATAAACATAATTTTTATTAATTAATTGATTGATTGATTATGTATGTAAGACTGTGTGCAAGTGGATGTCAGATGACCAATTGGGGGAGTCTGTTTTTTTTTGTTCACTGTGTGGTTTCCAGGAATTGAACTCAAGTTGTCAGAATTGGCTTATTTAATGTATTTTGTTATGTTTTTGTTCTGGTTTTGGAGACAGAACATCTTATGTAGAACACCACACTTGGCCAAGGATGACTAACTTCTGATCCTCCTGATTCCCCCTTGGCATGCTGGCTTTAAGGCATGTGCCACCAAGTCAGCATTATGTAGGGGTAGGGATGCAATCGTAGGGATGTAGAGCTAGGGAAATACTAAGTTTGACCAAGAATGCAAAAGAAAAAAAAGTGAAAAACAAATCTCTCAATAATAACTTTAAATATCAATGGTCTGAACTCCCCAATCAAGAGACATCAGCTAATAGAGTGGATTAAGAAACAAAATCCATCTATTTGTTGTCTGCAAGAAAAACCCATCTCACCCTCAAAGAACCAGGAACTTGACTAAGGTGAAAGAGGGAAAAAATATTACCAAGAAATGGCACTAAGAAAAAGCAGACGTCTATTCTAATGTCAGACAAAATAGACTCCATACAAAAATTAGTCAGAAGAGATAAGTCATTTCATTCTTATTAAAGGAACAATTAACTAAGAAGATAGTACAATCATGAATATATACACACCAAACTCTGGTGCACCCACCTTCATAAACACAATAAGACACAGATTAAGCCCAACAACTTGTACAGGGACTTTCAGTAACTCCACTATGTGCATTAGCAGGCCAACCAACAAAGGATAACAAGAGATGACATCCAAATGGAACAATATAATACGCCAAACGGACCCAACAACATCACCAAATATCCCACCAAGAACCAAAGAATATACTTTCTTTTTTTTAAATATGTTTTTAATTTTTTATTAATTTTATTTATTTTTGTATGTGTATGAATGTACTTTCTGCATGCAAGTCTGTGCACCCGTGTCGTGCAATGCCGCGGTGGTCAGAAGACGTGTTGGATTTCCCCTGGAATGGAGTTCCTCCTGGATTGGAGTTTCAGACGGTTCTCGGCCGCCATGTGGGTGTGGGGAGATGGCCTAGTGGTAAAGAGTGCCGACCGCTCTTACAGAGAATATATTTTCTATTCAGCACCCCATGGAACTTTCTCCAAAACTGACCACATACTGAGTCACAAAACAAACCTCAAAGAATACAAAAGAAATGAAATAATTCCATGCATTCTATCAGAATACAATGCATAAGCTTTAAATCAACACCAGGAGAAGCCCTAGTAAATATGACTCATGGAGACTAAATAACACACTCCTGAATAATGAATGGGTCAATAAAATTACTCCTGGAAACAAAGGATACAAAATGGTAGATAAAGAAAATGTGGTACATCTACACAATGGAGTTCTATGCAGCAGTAAAGAAAGATGACGTCATGAACTTTCCAGGTAAATGGATGGAACTAGAAGACATTATGCTAAGTGAAGTAACATAGTCACAAGAAAAAAAAATGGTGTCCCTCATTTGTGGATCCTAGCATCAAATATCTATCTATCTATCTATTCTATCTATCTATCTATCTACCTACCTACCTATCTATCTATCTATGAGGGATACAAATTGGTAGGAATGACAACAAGAAAAATGACAGAGTCAAAGTTCTGAATGAAACAGCAAACTTCTGCCCAAAACAGTAAACTTCCGTATCAAAAAATTTAAAAAAGACAGAGAAAAATGAAAGACTTGTATGCAGAATGCATGAGCTCTGGTGGGGTGGGGGTAGGCAAAAAAGGGGGAATGGGTCTAAATTTGATCAAGAAATCAAATTTAGATATATTTCTTTATTATGTATGTGTGTATGTATGTATATATGCATGCACGCCGTGAGTATGGATGTGTGTGCTTGTGTTCTAAGTATATTTTAATGTTAACAGTTATAATACCAGTAAAAACACTGTCTCTGAGTTGGAACTTGACCCTTCCTTCTCAACACACAGACTTATATTAAATAGCCAACACATAATTCAATTTCAACAAAGGTTATGGGTTGTCTAATAAAAATAATAAAAATTAAAAAATAATAAAAATTTATTGAAGACCTTAATGGATCTACACTCCTACCTACTGGTTACACCCTTTCAACATTTGAAACAGATACAAACAGGTTTGCATAGTATTAAAGTTTTAGTAAATTTTTGGGTCTTTGGGAATAAAAAAGAAAAAGAAAAAGAAAAAAGAAAGAAAAAGAAAAAAAGAAAGAAAAAGAAAAAAAGTTAATTTCTATTACCATCATTACAGATACTTCCTGGCCGTTATTTTCTTGTGTGCATACAAGCCAAAGCAGGCCTGAATTTTGTTCAAGTGACCAGTGGGTTAGACAGTGGTCCTTAAGACCACCAACCTGGATACCTGGTGTAGTAAAGTGAATTGTGTGTGGGCATAGGCTGAAGATAGGCAATTAGCCATCAGACTGAAATTCCTGTCCAGGGGCCAGCAGTCTTTGGGCAGGTGGAAAAGGCATGGCTAAGGGTGGGAAACATTCTGTTGTCCCAGGCTAAGATCCTGAGTTGGAACTACCTCTCAGGTTGGGTTACAGAAGTAACCAACTGACCTCTGCACCAAGGGGTCAGTTCCCCACAGTATCCCAAGTGGAACCTGTGCTACCCTTCCCTTAGCAGGACCACGTTGTACCTGCTTGTGGCAAAGGAAGCTTCCTAGAAGCTCCCATAAAAGGAAATAAATTATTATGGTAATGGATTGTTCCTTAACTACAAAATAGCCAACTGCTATGGTAACAATTTCTCAGGGGACATATATAGCCAATCTTTAATTAACTAATGGGCGTAAGAACTGTTAAAGAAAATTTTATCTAGAGCTAGATATTAAAAAAGTGTTTAAAGCTAGTGCCAATTACCTAATTGTAAGTATTTCTTGTGTAGGGCCCCCTGAGCTTTTATCTGAAGCAGTTGGGGGTAATGCATATTGGAAACAACAACAACAACAACAACAACAAGGATTTTTTTCCAAGCCTGTAAAGAAACTCTTGGGGCTTTTATTGGGATTGCATAAATCTGTACAAAATTTGGGTAGAATGGACATTTTTACTATGTTTATTTTCCCAATCCATTAGCATGAGAGGTCTTTCTATCTTCTGATGTCTTCCTCAATTTCCTTCTTCAGGGGTTTAAAATATTTGTTGTAGAGATCCTTGATGTCTTTGGTTAGGTTTGTTCCTAGGTATTTTATTGTTTTCGACACTATTTTGAGGGGGGGAGGTCTCCTTGTATTCCTTCATCAGTTGCTTGTTGTTGGTGTAAAGAAAGGCTACTGATTTTTCTAGATTTTTGTTATCCTGCCACTTCTGAAGCTCTTAGTTTTTCTAGGAGTTTTCTGGTGGAGTTTCTTAGTATCCTTTAGGTAGACAATTATATCATCAGGCAAAAAGGGATAGCTTGATTTCTCTTTTCCAATTAGAACCCTTTAATTTCCTTTTCTTGCCTTATTACCCTAGAAGGTGTTTCAGCCCTATATTGAAAAGGAGTGGTGACAGGGCCACCGTGCCGAGTTCCTACCTTTAAGGGAATGCTTCTGTCTTTCCCCATTTAGGATGATTATTGGCTGGGGTTTCCTGTATATGGCTTTGATTACATTGAGGAATGATCCTTCCAATCCAATTCCCTCTAGGACTTTAAATATGAAGGGATGCTGGATTTTGTCAAAAGCTTTTTCTTCATCAATTGAGATGACTGTATGGTTATATCTTTTAGTTCATTTATATGTTTGATGATATTTATTGATTTTCATATATTGAACCATCCCTGCATTTCTGGAATGAATCCTTCTGGTCATGGTGGATGATCTTCTTGATGTGGATCGTATGTATTGCAAGTATTTATTTAGAATTTGCACCCATTTTCATTAAGGAGATGGGTCTATAGTTCTCCTTTTGGTTGCATCTTTGCCTGGTTTTGGTAAAAGAGTGATGCTGGCTTCATAGAAGATTCTGGGAGAACTCCCTCGTGTCCTTTCTAAACAACTTGAGTAGTAATGGCTGTAAGTCTTTGTGAAATATTTTATAGAAAAAAAAATAAATATTTTACAGAATTCTACATGAAACCATCTAGCCCTGGGCTTCTCTTGGTTGAGAGGCTTCTTTTCATATCAATTTCTTCATATATTATTGGTCTATTTAAGTTTTTGATCTCTTATGTTGAGCTTTGGTGATCCCAGGATTTCAGATATTCATCCATTTCGCCTAGGTTTTCAAACTTAGTAGAGTATAGTTTTGGAAGTTCCCGTAGATTGTCTGGATCTTTTCATTGTCTGTTGTGATGTTCCCCTTTCAATCACAGATTCTATTGATTTGGAGTTGTTCCTTCTTTCTTTGGTAACTGGGCTAGTCTGTCTATCTTGTTTATTCTCTCAAAGAACCAACTATTGGATTCATTAATTTTTTATTTTTGTTTCTATTCATTGATCGATCTGATTTTTGTTATTTCTTCTTGTCTGCTGTCGTTGTGGGTTCATTTGTTGTTGTCTCTCAAGTATTTTAGATGCAATGTTAGATCATTCACTTGTGCTCTTTCTGTTTTTTTTTTTTTATGTTAGCACTAAGGGCTATAAACTTCCCTCTTAGAATGCTTTAAATTTGTCCATAGTTTTGTTGTGTTTGTATTATCATTGTCATTCAGTTCCAGGAATGATTTATTTCTTTCTTCTTGCTTATTTAGGCTTTTTTTTTGCTTTTTTGTTAAGGTAGTTTTTTCTTTTTTGTTTTTACCTCATAAATTTATTTTTATTTTTTTTAACAATCTAGTCCTGTGTGCCCGGCCATTTACCCCACCCTGGCCGAGCTCATGCAATTCTGCCAAACCATTGTTTCTCCCTTTCTCAGTCTTTACTCAATTGCTCCATGAGGAAGTTCACTGTTTGAGCAGAAGTTCACTGTTTCAGTCAGGTCCATGCAGTCTTCTTGTTCTTGGTGTTGTTGTTGTTGTTGTTTTCCAAAATGCATTACCCCCAACTGCTTCAGATAAGCTCAGGGGGCCCTACACAAGAAATACTGTACAATACTGGTAATTGTGGCACTAGCTTTAACACTGTTTTAATATTAGCTTCTAGATTAAAATTTTCTTTAACAGTTCTTACGCCCATTAGTTAATTAAAGATTGGCTATGATATGTCCCTGAGCAAATTGTTACATAGCATTTGGATTTTGTTAGTTAAGGACAATCCATTACCATAATAATTTTATTTCCTTTTATGTGGAGCTCGAGAAGCTTCCTTTGCCACAAGCAGTAAACGTGGTCCTGATAAGGAAGAGGGAGCACAGTCACATTGGACACTGTTGGGGGACTGACCCCTTGGTGCAGAGGTCAGTCGGTTACTTCCATTTAACCCAACCTGAGAGGTAGTTCCAACTTCCAGGCATCTTAGCCTTGGACAACAGAATGTTTCCCACCTTAGGCCATGCCTTTCCACCTGCCCAAAGACGCTGGCCCCTGGCAGGATGTCCTAGTCTGATGGCTAATTGGCCTCATCTTAGCCTATGCCCACACACAAGTCCTTTATCACCAGTATCCAGGTTGGTGGTCTTAAGGACCAGCTGTCAAACCCACTGGTCGACTTGAACAAAATTCAGGCTGCTGGCTTTTGCTTATGCGAGCAAAAGAAATACGGCCCAGGAAGTACGTAATTGATGGTAATAGAATTAACTTGGGTTTTCTTTTTCTTCTTTTTCTTTTTTGTCTTTCTTTTTTTTCTTTTTCTTTTTCTTTTTTTTTCCCAAAAGACCCAAAAATTTACTAAAACTTTAATACTATAAAAACCTGTTTGTATCTTGTTTCAAATGTTGAAAGGGTGTGTTACCAGTAGGTAGGAGGTGTAGATCCATTTAAGGTCTTCAATAAATTTTTATATTTTAATTTTTATTATTTTATTAAAAACACCCATAACCTTTGTTGAAATTGAATTATGTGTGGCTTTTAATATAAGTCTGTGTGTTGAGAAGGAAGGGTCAAGTTCCACATCAGGCAACAGTGTTTTTACTGGTATCTTGACGTTAACAATTAAAATATCTTAGAACACAACACACACATCCATACTGCACGGCGTGCATGCATATATACTACATACCATAATAATAATAAGAGAAATTATATCTGAAATTTGATTTCTTGATCAATTTAGACCATTCCCCCTTCCATGTTTAACCCCCCACCCCACCAAGATCTCATGCATCTCATACAAGTCCTTCATTTTTCTCTTTCTTTTTGAAATTTTTTGATCACGGAAGTTTACTGTTTTGGGCAGAGTTTAGCTGTTTTGGCAATTTGTCACGAACTTTGACTCTGTCATTTTTCTTGTTGTCATTCCTACCAATTTGTATCCTCATAGATAGTAGATAGGTAGGTAGGTAGATAATAGTAGATAGATAGCAGGATAGATAGATATTTGATGCTAAGGATCCCAAATGAGGGACACCATTTTTTTTTTTTTTCTGTGTGACTCTTGTTACTTCACTTAGCATAATGTTTCTAGTTCCACCATTTCACCTGGAAAGTTCATGACGTCATCTTTCTTTCCTCTGCATAGGAACTCCATTGTGTAGATGAACCACATTTTTCGGTATCGACCATTTTGTATCCTTTGTTTCCAGGAATTAATTTTATTGACCCATTCATTATTCGGAGGTGTGTTATAGTCTCCATGAGTCATATTTACTAGGGCTTCTCCCGGTGTTGATAGTAAGTTGTCTTGTATTCTGTGAGAATGCATGAATTATTTCATGTCTTTGGTTATTCTTTGAGGTTTGTTTTGTGACAGTATGTGGGTCAGTTTTGGAGAAAGTTCCATGGGTGCTGAATAAAAATAATATCTATCTGTAAGAGCGAGTCGGCACTCTTAACCACTAGGCCTCTCCCCACACCCACATGGCGGCCGGAACCGTCTGAAACTCCAATCCAGGGAGAAAACTCGCCAGTTCCAGGGGGAATTCCACACCGTCTTCTGACCACCGCGGCTTGCACGACACGGTGCACAGACTTGCATGCAGACAGTAATTTCATACACATACAAAAAATAAATTAAAATTAATTAAAAAATGAAAAAATATTTTAAAAAAAGAAAAGTAATATTCCTTTGGTTCTTTGAGGGAATATTTGGTAGATGTCTGTGGTCGTTTGGCGTATTATATTGTCTCCAATTTTGGTGTCATCTCTGTTTAATCTGTTGTTGGTTGACCTTCTAGTGAACAAGTGGAGTACTGAGAGTCCCTAGTACAAGTGTGTTGTGGCTTAAGCTGTGTCTTTTGTGTTTATGAAGTGGGTGCACAGAGTTTGGTGTGTGATATATTCCATGATTGTACCTTCTTCTTAGTTATTAGTGTCCTTAATAGCAGAAGAATATACTCTCTGGACTAATTTTTGAATGGAGTCTATGTTGTCTGACATAGAATAGAAGAGTCTGCTTTTTTCTTATGCCATTTGCTTGATTATTGTGCCATCTTAACTAGGCATAGTGCCGGTTTTGTGAGGGTGAGATGCGTTTTTCTTGCAGACAACAAAAGAATGGATTTTGTTTTCTAATCCACTCTATTAGCTGATGTCTCTTGATTGGGGAGTTCAGACCTTGATATTATAAGTTATGTATTAGAGCATGTGTATCTGAATTCCATCACTTTGTTTTCTATGCATTCTTGGTCAAACTTAGTATTTCCCTAGCTCTACATCCCTACGATTGCATCCCTACCCCTACATAATGCTGACTTGGTGGCACATGCCTTAAAGCCAGATGGCCAAGGGGGAATCCAGGAGGATCAGAAGTTAGTTCATTCCTTGGCCAAGTGTGGTGTTCTTACATAAGATGTTCCTGTCTCCAACAACAGAAAAAAAACATAACAAAATACAGTAAATAAGCCAATTCTGACAACTTGAGTTCATTCCTGGAAACCACACAGTGAACAAAAAAAAAAACCCAGACTCCCCAATTGGTCATCTGACATCCACTTGGCACACAGTCTCTACATAAATAATCAATCAAGGCATATTAATAAAAATTATGTTTATGGCCTTGCAAAATTCTGGAAGTTTGTGGATAGTGAGTGCCACATGGACTCCACAGAGAGTGCTCCATCATTCTGCACTGCAGAAGGGATCCTGCCTCGGAATAAAAGCAGTGAACCAAAAAGAAAAAAGGAAGGTTGAAGGACGGGAGGAAGGAAAGGACATCAAAAGGACATTTTAAACAGGGGGGGGGGGGGGGGGGGGGGGGGGGGGGGGTGGGGGGGGAGGGGGGGGCAAAATACTTCACGACTCAAAATATTCAGTGGATCACAATATTTTTGGATCTTATTGGGAGGCTGAGATAAGAGAAATTCCAGAGGTTTGAGGTTTCCCAAGGGAAGAGAAAGGAAAGGAAAGAAAAAAAAAAAAAAAAAGAACGTCAAAATGCTAATTTAATATTAACTCAGGCATTGTGGTTCACTCTGGTAATTAAGCAGTGAGGAGGTCCAGGCAGCAGGACCAGAAGGTCAAAGCCAAGGGGGGGCCTGGGAGATGGCCAGAGGTCAAGATCACTGGCGTGTCTTGCAGGAGGACCTGGGCTTCAGTTCCCAGTAAGGACCGCTCAGCTACAAACAATCTCAGTAACTCCATTCCAGGGGTTAAACTGGTGCCCTCTTCTGGTCCCCTGTGGTGCACTTACATGGACTTACAACTTGAAGGGCAAAAAAAAAAAATAAAAATTAAGATTAAACCATTAAATTTTAAAAAATTTAAGAATATTATGATTAATATTGATTAATAATCAAATAACATCAGCAGTTGCGACTCCTGATTTGTTTAAACAAAAAATTGTATTTGGGAGCAGGAGGTTCAGGACTAATCATATGATATAGGAATCTGAGGTAGACACTCATTGTGAGGTTTAAGCAGCCTGAGTAACATAGTGAACCTCCAGCCCAGATTGGAGTATAGAATAACAATGTGTAAAGAAGGCAGGAAAGTGGCAGTGGTTTAAGAGTGCCAACTTGCTCCTAGCGAAGGCCGGGGCTTGTTTTCCCAGCCCCCACGTGGCAAAAGAACCATCTTTAAGCCAGGTTGTGGTGGCACACACCTTATAATACTCGCACTTATGGAGCAGTAGGGACAGGCAAATCCTCTGTGAGTCAAGGCAAGCCTGGTCGATACAGAGAGGTCCTCGCGCTGGGGCTACGGGGACCTATTGTCTCAAAAAAAGGATACCAACATGTTGAAGTACGGACAACTAAAAATTCCACACAGTCCCAGGCTATTTTCAGGATCTTTCTGTCTAAGGTTGTGAGATGAAGCTTCTACCTGTCCCACACTCTGGAAGCAGTGGCCATGTTTCATTAAGACTAAGTCAGTGTTCATGAAGTGGGTCAGTGAATGAGACCCTGGCTTCACCCCATCCTGATTCCTGTTCTTGAGGATGGCACAATGATGTAATCAGTTCTCTGCACCTTCCAGGACTCCATTCTGTTGAGCTGAGTGAAGTTTCAGGAATCTGATCAGTGATCCCCAGGGACTAGAAGCCAGTGGATGCATAGGGAACATGTGATTCCAGAGGACCTTGGGAATTTCTGCACAGGTGTATCGGTGGTGGCACACAATGTAATTTTGGCACCTGGAAGTTGGAAGTGAGAGCATCAGAATCTATGAGACACAAGTGTGGGCCCCTTCATCCAGGAAACAAAGAAAAGCAGGAACTGATCCAGGTTTGACCAACTGGAAAATAGGCCAGAGCTAGGTGTGATGACACAAGCCTTCAATCCCAGTACTCAGGGAGGCTAAGGCAGGTGGATTCTTTGTGAGATAAGCAAGGCTGCTCTACACAAGGATGCTAGACCCCCTAGGGCTCAAAAGCAGGGCAAAAAACAAACCCAAACATCAAAACACACAAAAAATCAGAAGAAGAAAAACAACAGAAGGAAATATGGGACCTTAGATAAAGAACTATGGCTCAGCGGCTTAAACTTCTTTCTGGCCAAGCTGAGGAACTGGCCCTCCATCCACAGGAACCAAGTAGAAGGAGAAAGTGGCCACCATTGGTTTGTCCTCTGACCTCCCCATGCACAGTCCTGGCAAACTCCTCTACTAAATATAGAAGAGGCCAGGCACATTTTGTGACCTTGTGATGCCTTTGAGTTATAAATGAAAGATGGAAATCAAGAAATGAGAGCGGAGCCAGCATCTAAAGAAACATACAGGTGATTAAGATTCTGTATACAGGCTCAGAGGTTCAAACACGGGCACTCTTTTGAAAGGATCTTGGTGGGTTTCCACCACCCAATATGTCAGCTAACAAACTGCCTATGACTCTAGTTCAGCTGGTCATCAAACTCCTTTCTGACTCTTTCCACAGCTCTGACAGAATGACTCACTCTACATATACAACATACACAACACGTAAAAATAAAAACAATATCAATTAATAAAAGTAAAGAACAAAGCATAGGGAGCAGAGGGCCAGTGAGATGCTCTGAGGGAAGGGGACTTGCCACCATTCCTGACCTTTGACTTCAACATTGGTCCCCACGTGGCGAAAGGAGAGAACCACCATTTTATTTTTTTGGTGGTCCTAGAGAGAGAAGAGAGAGGAGGAGAGAGAGGGAGAGAAGAGAGAGAGAGAGAGGAGAGAAGAGAAAGCCACATTTGGAAGCTGGAACAGGTGGGGGTACAGGACATTTGATGTCAGCTTTCAGGTGCTAAAGCAGGAAGATTGTCATAAATTTGAGTCTAGCCTGAGCTACAGTAGTGAATCTGTGTCTCATACAACTAGCAACAATCAATCTGGATCTTAATGCCAGAGACTATCTTGACATCCAGACCCCTGTAGTGAGGTGATAGATGTCTGCAAGGCTTCAAGGTGGGAACTGTGGCTCACGAGGGTGGAGACCAAGCATCGTGGAGAAGGGACCATGGCTCTGGCACATGCTGCAGCATCTGTAGCTTTNGTTTTATATATAACTTATCCCCCCTTTTTTTTATTTTAGGTTTTTATTTTTGAGCCATGAGTTTCAAAAAGGCAGTTGTAGTACACATACCTATAGGCAGGAATCAAGGTGTAAATTTCATTAAATTAACTCTAGCTGTTTTGCGTGACTGTATGTTATTAATCTGGGAATCAAGCCTAATTCCTTAAGTTAAATTATCCTACAGGCAAAAAGAGAATGCTAAAAGATGACACTGTATAACTCAGAAATTATAGAGAACATTTGTTATGTTAATCCCAGGTCATGTGTATATAGATTTTAATAAAACAAATGTGGAAAACAATTTCATTTCCACTTAAATTAGATGTATTAATGTTTTTATTAAAACCCCCAAACCAATGTTGTTTAACATAGAAATATTTACTTTTAATGAGTCCATAATACCATGTAGTTTGTAGATAGATAGAGTTTGGGCAAAAGGGAATACTCGTTAAACTTCACATCATTTAAATATACATTATCAAATATAGACGCTTGTCCCCTTCCCATCCCCTCCCCACCCCTCACGTTTTTCACTTTTCATTCAGGTTTTGATGCAGTCTTTCTGTTGTTGTTTTCTTTCCAATATGCATCCTCCCCACAAGAAAGTATTTAGAACTGGGTTTTGATGCTAGCATCCACCAGAGAAGATACCATTCGTTGTTTGTTTTTCTGGGACTGTATTATTCTCTTACATAATTCTTCTAGCTCCATTCATTTACCTGAAAAGTTCATTATGTTATCTTCTTTTACTGCTGCATATAACTCCATTGTTTAATATACCACATTTTCTCTATTCACTAATCAGTTGAGGGACTTTGGTTGGTTCCAGCTTTTTGCTGTTATGAACAGAGATGCAATAAATTAGTGTGCAATGTATTTCTGTAGTAAGATGAGTTGTGGGTATATAGCCAAGGTGCTTGGTGGATCAAATGGCAAGCTCATTTTGAGTCTTTACAGGGTTCCCACACTATTTCCATAGGGCTCTACAAGTTCACATTCACACATCCCAAGATGAGTGTTCCCCTTTCACCCAACCTCTCCAGCACTTGGCATCATTTCTTTTCTTGATCCTAGCCCAGTTCATTGAGTGAGATGATTCTTAAGTGCTTTTAATTTTCATTCCCTAATTATTAGTGATGTTGAACACTTTTTGATGTTTCTCAGCCCTCTCTAATTCCTCCTCTATGAGTCTCTATCAGTTCTTTGCTCCATCTTTTGAGTGATTCATTTGTTTCTTTTCTTCTTTGTTTTTTGAGTAGTTTATACTCTGGAATCATTGCTTGTCAGATGTTTCTGCCAGTGAAGTTTCCTCCCACTCTGAGGTTTCTCTTCACTTCTTTATTGTTCTTTTGATGTACAGAAGCATTTTGAGTTTGATAGTCCATTTGTCAATTGTAGATCTTATTTCTTGTGTAGCTGCTGTCTGATTTAGGAAGTCTTTTCTATGCTTATGTCTTGTAGTCTGCTTCCAATTTTTTTCTATCACCTCCAGAGTTTTGGTTTCACATTGGAGTCTTTGATCCATATGGAGTGACTTTTGTACAGGTGAGAGGTAGGGGTTTTTTATTCTTCTCTCCAGGTGGTGATCAGTTTTGCCAAACACCACTTGCTGAGATGCTGTCATTCCCGCCATTGTGTTTCTTGCCCCCTTGTCGAATATGAGGTGGCTGAAATTATATGTGCTCAGGTTTGGATCTTCAGTTTTGTTCCATTGGTCAACAGTCTGTTTTTGTGCCCCAGTACAAGCTGTTTTTATGACTACCTGCCCGTAGTATAGTTTGGAAGTCTCAATATAGAGATGCCACCCCCATATGCTCAACCTCAGGGGGTTTTTGGCTATTTGGGGTCTTTTGTTTTTCAAATGAAATTAAGGATTTTTTTCCAAGCGTGAAAGAAAAACTCTTGGGGCTTTTATTTGGGATTGCTTAAATCTTACAAAAGTTTTGGGTAGAATGGACATTTTTACTATGTTTATTTTCCCAATCCATTAGCATGGAGGTCTTTTTATCTTCTGATGTCTTCCTCAATTTCCTTCTTCAGGGTTTAAAATATTTGTTGTAGGAGATCCTTGATGTCTTTGGTTAGGTTTGTTCCTAGGTATTTTATGTTTTCGACTATTTGAGGGGGGGGGTCTCCTTGTTATTCCTTCATCAGTTGTCTTGTTGTGTATGTAAAGAAAAGCTAATGATTTTTCTAGATTATTTTGTATCCTGCCACATTACTGAAGCTCTTAGTTTTTCTAGGAGTTTTCTGGTGGATTTCTTAGTATCCTTTAGGTAGACAATTATATCATCAGCAAAAAGGGATAGTTGATTTCTCTTTTCCAATTAGAATCCTTTAATTTCCTTTTCTTGCCTTATTATCTAGCAAGGGTTTAAGCCCTTATTGAAAAGGAGTGGTGACGGGCTCAGCCTGCCGAGTTCTACCTTAAGAAGGGAATGTTCTGTGTTTCCCCATTTAGGATGATATTTGCTGTGGTTTCCTGTATATGGGCTTTGATTACATTGAGGAATGATCCTTCCAATCCAATTCCCTCTAGGACTTTAAAATGAAGGGATGCTGGATTTTGGTCAAAAGCTTTTTCGCATCATTGAGAATGATGTTGGTTATGTTTTTAGTTCATTTATATGTTTGATGATATTTATTGATTTTTCATATATTGAACCATCCCTGCATTTTCTGAATGAATCTATCTGGTCATGGTGGATGATCTTCTTGATGTGGATCTATATGTGATTGCCAGATTTTATTTAGATTTTGCATCCATTTTCATTAAGGAGATGGGTCTATAGTTCTCCTTTTTGGTTGCATCTTTGCTGGTTTTGGTAAAAGAGTGATGCTGGCTTCATAGAAGGATTTGGGAGAACTCCCTCGTTTGATCCTTCTAAAACAACTTGAGTAGTAATGGCTGTAAGTCTTTATGAAATTTTTATAGAAAAAAAAAAAGGAAATATTTTACAGAATTCTACATGAAACCATCTAGCCCTGGGCTTCTTTGTTTGGAGGCTTCTTTTACATATCAATTTCTTCATATATTATGGCTTCTTTTAAGTATCTTTCATTTGAGCTTTGGTGATTCCCAGGATTTCAGTATTCATCCATTTCGCCTAGGTTTTCAAACTTAGTAGGTATGGTTTTTGAAGTATTCCCGTTGATTTTCTGGATCTTTTCATTGTCTGTTGTGCTATTTCCCTTTCATCTCAGTTCTATTGATTTGGAGTTGTTCCTTCTTTCTTTTGGTAACTGGGCTAAGGTCTGTCTATCTTGTTTATTCTCTCAAAGAACCAACTATGGATTCATTAATTTTTATAGCTTTTTGTTTCTTTTCATTGATTTCTGATCTGATTTTTGTTTTTCTCTTGTCTGCTGCGTTTGGGTTCATTGTTGTTGTCTCTCAAGTATTTTTAGCTGCAATGTTAGATCATTCACTTGTGCTCTTTCTGTTTTTTTTTTTTTTTTTTTTATGTAGGCACTAGGGCTATAAACTTCCCTCTTAGATTGCTTTTAAAATTGTTCCATATGAGATCTCTGAGCCAGCGGACAGGTGTGGGGCGTGGGCTGAAGACCACCACCCCCACCCCCCACCCCCCGCCCAACTGAATTACGAAGAAGGAATCTGAAGGAGCAAGCAAAACACGCCTTCAACCATTGACAGAGGCATTCAGAGGATTCACATTGAATTAGGGCAGGGAGAAACCCATATGCAGGCTCACGAAGAAGAAACTACACATGGAAGAGGTGGCAGGATAATCCCGTGTCAAGCTTACCAACCTATGGATGACTTCCTGCAGTGGATCCCCCCGGGGTGCCCCAGGACACAGACACAGAAACACACTTGAGAAAGAACATACTTAAAGAACTACAAAATCATAAAGAGCAAATTAAAGAACTAAGAAAGAGACTGAGGACCAATGAGAGAGAGAATGACAAACTCCGGAAGGAAAGAAGTGGAAACACTGAAATAGATCCCATGCTCGAAAAAAAGAAAAAGAAACCAACCAGGCAAACAAAAAGAGCTACAAAAAGAGCTCGAGAAGCTCCAAAAAAGAAATAGAAACACTAAAGAAATCAGCAGCGGAAATGAAAAAGGAAATCCAAACACTCATCCATTCAAGAGGAAAAGGAATGAAAAAAGCCGTCAGAAGCAGAATGAGGAAGCAGCAGAACAACGCATATCCGACCTGGAGGACAACACAGAACAACTAAAGAACCTCAAGGAAAGATTATGCAAAAAATTTAAAACTTACACAAAAATGGAACAACATGACGCTGTGGGACCACTATGAAAAGATCAAACCTCCGCATCATAGGAATAGAGGAGGAAGGAGAAGAATCCCCAAGAGAAAGTTATTGATCAGCTCTTCAACAGCATAATAGATGAAAAACTTCCCCAAACTTATAAAAAAAGGACAAACCAATACCAATCCAAGAAGCACATTAGGAAACTCCAAAACAGACAAGATCAGATAAAGAAATTCTCCACGCCAATCATAGTTAAAATGCTGGACACCCAAAGTTTTTGTCAAATTTTAAATTTAAATCTTAAAACTAACTGTGGGAAAAGATATGTATGTTCCCACAGGTCAAAACATCACCAACTTAGTGGCTGAGAAAGAAAAGATACAGCTTTGCATTGTGCAGGATGTACCAAGAAATACCAGCAGAGAAGTTGGTCCATCTAAGCATTAAAAGGAAGAAAAGCCTCAGACTGCTACAGACATCAAACATCTCTGTGGATCCTATTTGTAGCAACTGTTTGTAGTGAGTCCTAATGAACCTTACCTTCTAGGGGCCACAAAGTTTTGATATGAGAGACTTTCTTACCTCCTTTTCATAAAACAAAGAAATACATGATGGTAATGAAGTCATTCTCTAACCGTAACTTAGAGCTGACTGTTATAGAGGTAATCTCCTACAAAACTGGTATAACTGCTTTCTTTAATTGACTAATAGACATAGGAAATGTGAAAAGGATTATTCTCTATTCAGAGCCAAATATACTAAAGTCTTTTCAAGCTGTGCATTTAAGTGAAATATATTAATACAGGAGAGCTCTGATATCAGCAATGGATTATTCTGCCAAGGAGATGTTGGCCAGGGGATCCAAGCCCCCCCCAAAAGGTGAAGGCTTCTTGCTTGTAAACTGGGATACCTGCAAGAAGAGAGGTGGTGAGGCCCTGCTGTCGAAGACCTGATGCAAACATGGGAAGGATGTATTGAGACGGCACTTGCAAGTGTACAGTTGGTCTCTGGAATGCCAGAGAGTGTTACCAAAGGGCACTAAACCAATAAAGCAAAAGTTGGTCTCCTTGAGTCAAGCAGGACTCCTCCTGGTCAGCATCAGCTACACCTCACCTGCCTGGAAATACTGTGCAGCAGTGGCAGCCATACGTCTGTATATCCCAAATCTAATTGGCTAGTAGCTCTCTCCTTGGAGGAATAATTTATGGCTGATGCCACAAGCTTACATCCTCTAGTGGTTAGGAGAAGTTATAAGTCACAGTAGGACCTTGTCATCTTTTATAGAAAAAAATATAATTCATGGATTAGCATACCTTCCAAACATTTGTGTCTATACCAAAGTAACCTACCATAATAAGTAGTACTGTTTAAATAGCTATATATCCAATTGCTTGGGCTTCATTAGCAGGATTGAAGGGTTATTCCTGGACAAACTGTCAACCCATGAAAGGAAACAGCCAGAACTGATCAGAGTCCAAAACAACATATGCAGAGAAAGTAGACTCTTTTGCTTCTTGTCCACCAATACCCCTTTTCTAAGCCTAGGGAACAATCTGCAGAAGAGGGGGTGTGGTAGAATGTAAGGGCTGCGATTGGGGTGAATGGTGAAACTACAGCAACATAGTCTGGACACTTGTTTGATCGACATGATTGTACATATAAGCCCCACCAGCTGGATGGTGGGAGACATGGGCTGTGTGGGTTTGGGCATAGCTGCTTGCAGATTTGTTTTACATGAAGGATGCTTATACTCATAACTTATTACTTATTGTTAAAAAATAAAAATAAAAAATTGGAAAAAAAAGAAGACATCATGAACTTTGGAGATAAATGGATGGAACTAGAAGCCATTATGCTAAGTGAAGTAACACAGTTGCAGAAAAACAAACACATGGTGTCCCTCGTTTATGGATCCTGCATCAAATCTCTATCTTTAAGGCAAACTGAATAATTTTTTTCTTCCATCTGTAGTAAATATATTACCTGCTGTTACTTATCAACTTGCTATCTAATATAGGAATGAAATGTCATATTTTTTCTTTACCTACTTGTAACTCTACTGTCAAAATGTGAATCCCTAAACATGTTTTGGAATCAACCTATAGTTTATTTTCAGACATCAAAATCTTGGTATATGTGGAGTATGTGTGTATGTGTGTGTGTGTGTGTGTGTGTGTGTGTGTGTGTATGGGTGTGTGTATAAGACAAATTGGTATAAATTGGAAGGAACAACAAGAAAAAAACTGAGTCAAAGTTCTGAATGAAATAGCAAACTTCTGCACAAAACAGTAAACTTCTGCATCAAAAAATTTAAAAAAGACTGAGAAAAAAATGAAAGACATATATGCAGAATGCATGATCTCTGGTGGGGTGGGGGACAAAAAAAGGGGGAACAAGTCTAAATTTGATTAAGAAATGTATGAAATACACAAAACTTTAATAAAAAATTACTCCTGGAATTAAGGCAAAAGGACAATACAAGGCAAAAAAACCTCTGGGAAACTTTAAAAGCAGTCCAAAGAGGGAAATTTATGGCTCTATGTGCATACACTAAAATCTAGCAAGAGCACAAATAAATGACTTAACACTGCAACTCAAGACACTTGAAAGACAACAAATGAAACTCAAACCCAGCAGACAAGAACAAATAACAAAAATCAGAGCAGAGCTGAATCAAATACAAACAGAGAGAACAATACAGAGAATCAATGAGTCTAAGAGCTGGTTCTTTGAAAAGATAAACAAGGTAGACAGACCTTTAGTGCAGTTAACTGAAAGGAAGAAAGAGCAACTCCAAATCAACAAAAATAGAGATGAAAGGGGGATCATGACAACAGACATCAAAAGATCCAGAACATTATAAAGGAATACTTTAAAAAACCTATACTCGGACCAATCGCCCAAGGGGCCTGACTTCTCTGCAGCCTGCAGGGCCCACATGGCCTTTGTGTCCCCCCCACCCCCTGCCCCGCCCCAGCATGGCCTCTGGCCCCTGGCCTTTCTTCCGGTTTCGGCCAAGACTGGAGTGTGTAGACTGGAGGCAGCTGAGTGCCATTGACGTGGACAAGCTGGCAGTGTGCTGTGGACATCCTGACCCTGCAGGAAAACATCATGAACATCACCTTCTGCAAGCTGGAGGACGAGAAGTGCCCACACTGCCAGTCAGGGGTGGACCCTATGCTGCTGAAGCTCATCATCCTTCTGGAGCAGCTCACCATCGAGTATTCACAGGAGTTCCTCACCTCGCAGCTGAACCTGGTGGAGGAGCCGCTACATCTGAGCATGGGCGACCCTGAGCAGAGCAAGCAGCTGCTCAGCAAGCAGGCTTTGGAGATCACACTACCCGAGGAGGAGTGGAAATGCAGGAAGAAGATTCTGTCCATGCAGCAGCTGATGATCCAGGCCAAAGCCGCATATTACCAATGCCATTTTTGTAACAAGGCCTTTATAGACCAAGCTTGTCTAGAAAGTCACATTCAGTGTTGCCACCCTGCAGATTCTCACAATGAAGTCTGAGAATGTGTGGGACAGTGCTGAGCTGGGGTGCCTAGCCCAGTGCAGCTGAGGCCAGCGCCGTGCAGCAAATACAGGCTGCAGCACGTCCAGCAGCATCAGCACAGTTAACTTTGCAGACAGCTGAGTGATCAGTGCTTGCACTTTCATGCCACTGTGGTTTTATGAGTTTCTTAACTGGTGTCATTTTGGTGGTGGATAATGGAAAAAGATGTATCAACATTCTTCTACAAAGACCATATATCCCTACAAGAAGAGTCCAACACCCATATTTCTTTCCAGATCTCTCTTCCTCTCCTTCTTTAATACAGTGTGGTAATGGTAGAAAATAGGGCCTTTAATCAATGGAACAAAATTGAAGACCCAAACTTGAGTACATGCAATTTAGGCACCTGATATTTGACAAAGGGTCAAGAACATTCAGTGGAGAAAAGGCAGCATCTTTAGCAAATGGTGCTGTCAAAACTGGATCACCATCTATAGAAGAATGAAACTAGACACTTATCTATCACCTTGCACAAAAGTCAACTCTAAATGGATAAAAAGACCTCAATGTGAAACCTGGAACTCTGCAAATGTTAGAAGACATTGACAAAATATAGGTGTAGGAAAAATCTTTGTAAATTAGACAGTAGCTGTGTAGGAAATAAGGTCAACAATCAACAAGTGGGAACTCATTAAACTAAAAACAATTCTGTGCAGGAAAAGAATAAATCAGGGAAGTGAAGAGAAAAACCACAGAGTTCGAGGAAATCTTTGCCAGTGTCACATCTGACAGGTTTAACATCCAGAGCCAGAGTGCTCTGCCAAGCTCACTCTGTGAACATAGGTTCACAGAGACTTGAAGGAGACACCACCACTCAGCACACTCTCAGGCAGTCCCCAAGGCTAGGATGCTGCCCAACCTGCCAAACAATATTCCTGCTTTTTCCTCACGGAAACATCTAAGACTCATTAGGATTCATGTGTGTGGCTCACTAGAGAGGACGAGGCAGAAGGACAGCACGTTGCAGCCAGTCTAGTGTAGATTGAGTTAGAGAAGAGTCTGGGCTGCATAGCAAAATTCACCTCAAATGAAAGCTGTGTATGGTGGTTCAGTCTTGTAATCCCAACACCCCCACATATGGGGAAGGGGGATGACAGAGTTGTAGGCAAGGATGAACTACATATGGAGTTCCAGGCCATCCTAAGTATAAAGTAAGATGCTGTATCAAAAGATCTTAAAGCTAGAGAGAATACTCAGCAGTTTAGATGGTGTTTCTTTTATGGATGAGCAAGTTATGTTCCCAGTACCCAGGCCAGGCAGTTCACATCTGCCTCTAACTCTAACTCCAGGTTGTTCTGAGCACCTCTTCAGGCCTCTGTGGATACTGCACTCATGTGTATAACCCCAAACTCAGACACACGTTCTTTACACCTAGCTAAAAAATAAAATAATATTTGATGTCCTGGGCTCAGTCCTCAGGAGCACACACGGTGAAAAAAACACACATGGTTGTCAGGCCTCGTGGTTCAGCTCAGTGTTTGAGCAGCTGCCTAGCTTGCCTGTGTCCTGACTTTCATCTCCAGCACCATGAAATAATGAAGGAGTGTAAGTGCTTTGAAAATAAAATTCACGGGTAGACAAAGATGCACAAGAAACCAGGTATCTCTTTTGTATAACTGCTTAGGTACCATCTATAAATTTTAGTGTTCAAGTATATATATTTTCAGACAAGATCTTGCTATGTAGACATTACTGCTCTCATACTTGTGGTGAGCTTCTTGCCTCTGCTGAGTTCTGGGGTCACAGATGTGCCTGCCACACTGGCATGTGCAGTTTGTAGGGAAAGAGTCTCACTATGTAGTTCACACTGTCCTTGGCCTTTCTACATTTCAGAGACAAGACCCAAACTTACCAACCACCAACCTCCACTTGCTGAATGGAGAGGTCACGGGAATATGACATCACTGGTTTTCAGAAGTGTTTTGTTTTCTGTGTTAGGAGAAAGAATCTCTTATAGCCAAATGGCCAGAAATTCACTATAGCTAATAATGCTCCAGAATTCCTGATCCTTTTGAATCAACCCACCCTAGTTCTTGGATTATAGGTCTGTCCAATAGTGAAACATTTGTAAATGTACATGGTGTATGAAGATTACCCAATTAGGCTGGGTAATCTGTTTTAGATTAGAAATAATTTATTATTTTAATTGTTAATATTTTTATTGATGTTTTGTGTATTTCATACATTATCTTCCCGTCCAATTTAGACACATTCCCCTCTACATGGTCCCTACCCCAGTTCAAGCCTTCTGCCATACATGTCTTGGATCTTTCTCTCGGTCTTTTATTTTATGTATATGAGCGTATTGCCTTCATGTGTGTAAATGCACCCATGTTATGCAATTCCCAATGTTAGAAGGTGTCAGATCCCTTGGAAATATAGTTGTAGAAAGTTGCAAGTTGATATGTTGCTCTGAACTGATCCTGGGTCCTCTACAAAAGCAACATTTGTTGTTAACCAGTGAGATATGTATCTCTCTAGCCTTCTGGAAATATATTTGTTATTATTTTACTATTGTATTATTTTGTATTGTACTATTTGTAAAAGTGGGGATTGAATCTAGACCTACTACATGCTACACATGCTCTCTACCTCTGAGCTATTTCCAGTCTCAGATTGGTTATTTATGTTTACTTTGCAGTTAAATGGTCTGTGTTGGTTGCTTTATTCTCCAAGTTTGTAGCAATCTCTAGTGCTTCCACGTGTCTCCCCAGGTGAGCCAGACACTGAGCCTGGCCTTCCTGGACATCCCCTTTCATGGGAAAATTGGTAGGTGACAACTTTTCAGACATAGCAGAGTATGCCTGCAGTGCTTTCTCAGATTCCTGCCACCCGTAGGCCAGATCCCCTCTGAATTTCTTCAGACTTAGAACATCAGCATCATTGATGCTCTGTTTCTTCATAAAACCACTGGAATTTGCCATGTAGTTCAGTCTGACCTCACTCCTCCTCCTGCTTCCACTTCCTAAGTGTTGGTTGGTGTCAGTAGAGCATGCTTTAAACATAGCAGCTCTCTACCTCTGAGCTATTTTCAGTCTCAGATGTGTGTATTTTGTATGTTCGGGCCTATGCATGTATATGGGGGAAGGTGAGCATATCAAGGCCCTTGTGTGTGGAGGTCAGAGGATAACAGCCAGGAAGGAATCTCTACTGAGGAGCAGGCAGTGTGGATTCTGTAACTCGGACAAATCACTAACCAAAAGCATGTGGGGGAGGAAAGGATTTATTTCACTTACAGCTTAGAATTCATCATGGAGGGAGCCAGGGCAGGACTCAGGGCAGAAACCGAAGGACAGACCATGGCAGACATTGTGGAGCGTCAACTAGTCTGTGCTCAGCTGCTTTCTGATAAAACCCAGGCCTACATGCTCCGGATAGCAGCACTCACAGTGCCACCACATCACCCAACAGTCAGGAAAATCCTCTGACATTCCCACATGCCAGTCTGATGGAGGAGACACCCCAGTTGAGCTTCTCTCTTCCCCTGCTAAAGTCATAGATTACCCCTGACCTTGAACCTGAAAACCAGTTGAATAGGTTGATGACTGAGGAATACACTAGAGACTGAAAATACAAAACCCTGGGGTCATACATTGCTTTACAGGAACCATTCTGAGGTAGATCCTTTTAACCAGTACTTCCCTTTCTGACCTAGAATCCACATGTAGATATTCAGAATTGAAATTCACATGTCCTGTGGTGCCGAAGATCTTCATGTCCACATCAGCCTTTGTAATCTGACCCCTTTTCATCACCAGTCCCGCTCCCAACATTGGACAGGGTCTGTAGCCATGTGCCCTGGGTCCCCTTGATGTCAGCCCTGTGGCTGGGCTCTCATTTCTTAGTATCCAGAAGTAACATTTCCCTATTACTGCGAACAGAGACAAAGATTGGTCTCCCCATCATAGAAAGAGTGTGAATAACACCGAAGGCACCTTTGCATAGCAAAGGACACAGTCTTAGGCTCCCTTAAGGATCTCAGTGAATTCATGAGCTGGGAACAAATTAGTGCAAACCTCTCTGGGATGATGTGACCCATGTTGTTAAAGCACTCCAGAGGGGCAGGGTACGGTTCCAGGGTCAACTGGTTGAGGTTGGCTGTGTGGTGGAGAAGGTTCTCCAGGACAGACCTGGAGATGTCATTGTCATGAAAATTGACTGTGGTGAGCTGGGTGCATTGGCTGAGTGCAGGCAGGAGGGCACTGAGCTGAGAATCCTGCATCCTACATTGCTCCAGTTCCAGGGTCTGCAGGGTGTCTGCAACACTCTCAAATCCATGGGACAGAAATCAAAGAAAACCACACTTCTCATACTCAGACACTTGAGCTGATGGAGGCTCTGACACTGGCTCACGGAAATCCAGTCACATCGGGAAAGAAGGCAGTGAGAGATGGAGAAGGTCTTCAAAGGGGTCTTCAGACACCTAGGGAGAGAAGAAGGGGTTCATTATAGCAAATGGTGATGGAAAGTAATGTCTGCCTGACATGGAGGTAGAGAGGACCCCAGGATCCAAGGGCAGTCTGACCATGACAGAGGTCATTACCCAAGATGTTGCATATTACAGTTTCTACACTCAAGTCCCATGTTTCTAGGCAGTGTCATGTTCCTAACTGTTCTGCAGAGCTTCAGTTGTCGGGTGGACACACCTGAGTGGAGGGAACCTCAAGTGACCAATTTCCTCCATGGATTGGCCTGTGGCCATCATTTTCTTGGTTGTTGAGAAATTGGAGAGGACCCAGGCCACACTGCAGGATGCCAGCCCTGGGAAGAAGGTCTTGTGTTGTATCAGAAGCAGGTTGAGCATGGGCCAGCTCAGCCAGGAAACAGTGATCCTCCTTGGTCTGGGCTGCCCTGAGTTCCTGTTTTGCCATCCCTTAATGGACTGGGAGTTGTAAGCCAAATAAACCCTTTATCCACAAGTTAGTTTGGGTCACTCTTTTTACCATACCAATAGAAAGTAAGACACCATCCAGCTCTAAATCTCCTCGCTCTGAATCTCCTAGCCTCACTGTCAAGCAGAAAACCAGTGCTGGCCACATCAGGACAGGAGAGCACACATGGGATGGACCAACTCAGGAAAAATTTGACACCATGAAAAGAATCTCCAGCAGAATTTACTGGTCCCTTGTCTCCATAAGATAACTTCTATCCATAAACACAGTGCTTTACCCTGCCCCTCACCATTGACCCTAGGTCCCACATATTCCTCTCTACTCAGCCTGAACCTGGGCTAAAACCATTGCTTCATAATTGAGAAATGATAGGTAGAATGACGTCTTTTCAAACAGATGCTGAGCACAGAGATCACCTGGGAAACTGCAGGTGTGAGTCCTTCCTGCTTCAGTGTCTTCCTGTCTTTCCTATTTGCTGTCCATTAGATTGGACAGGAATCCACCAAGGAACCATACCACACCCTTATTACATCTGACCCTTACATTGAGACTTCTACACATTACCTTCCCCTGTTCAACCCTCTGCCTCACAATTATGTGAAATGATGATTTGGTTAAAATGGAAGCACAACCATGCTTAGATATTGTTATGCTCAATTATTCTAATGGCTACCTCACTGTCCATTCAAATGCAGCTGGCAACATAGGTGCCTACTAATCTTTCATTTAAAGGGAAGGTTTTCTCTGGTCTATAGACCAGCTCTCCATCCTTACTTACCTGAACAAATGTGTCATGTGGTGACTGCAGAAGAATAAACCATTCATGTAGAGATGCTGAAGACTGTTAAGTTTTGAGACCTGAGAAATAAACCTGGTGACACACTTCTCTAAGTGTGTGCAAGAATTTTCAGCCTCAAATTTAGTATGGCCTATTGGTGCTATGAAGAATTTGCGAAGATTCCTCATCTGGTGCAGGCATGGGGAAAATTGTGCCAAAGTAGACAGACTCCACTCTGAATGCAGGTCCAACTCCTCTATATATTCTGAGTGGATAATTCTCAGTACCTTCTGAGTACTATCTAGAGGCATGGCACAAATGTACATCTTTGGACAGACAGCACAGCTGTAGGGAACTTTTTCTCTGTTCTGCCCACTGCAAAAAGTATGTTTGACATTCATTGGGATGGATCTTGATAGAAAGGTCAGCCAACACTTTGACAGGTCTTCGCAGGGCATATCTTCGAAGGTCCTGCACAATTCGCTTCTTGCTCACAACACTTGCTGAACAACCAGCATCCTCCTTTCCAGCCCATGTGTTCCAGAATCTGTACTGCACTTTCCGCAAATCCATTACTTGAAGTTTCCGGCTTCTGTGGGTAAAACAGAAGGCAGTCTCAGAACAAAATGAGACCCAGCACACAGTCCATTCTTATTCTTCATCTTAAATGCCAGCTTTTCCTGTGCTGCTCTCTGAGATAGCCTAGCAGTTAAGAGCATGGACTGCTCTTGCAGAGGACATGGGTTCGATCCCTAGCACCCACATGGTGGCTGAGAACCGTCTGTAACTCCAATTCCAGGAGAACTCCAGTTCCAGAGGAATCTGAGACCCTCTTCTGACCTCCACGGCATTGCACGACATGGGTGCACAAACCTACATGCAGACAGTACATTCATACATGTACAAAAAATAAATAAAAATTAAAAAAATAATGTAAAAAATGAATAAATAAATCTTTATGTACTTCAGGGTTGAGATTTCAACACAGGACTTCATGAGCAAGCGCTCATTGCCTGAGATGCATCCATAGTCCTGTGCCTCCCTTCCCTCTTGACATCTACTTGGTCCCAATTTAGCCCCTGTGGGGGAGGGGAGGGGAGACACAGGCTCATTCCACTGAGGCTACTCCTCCCAAATCTCTTCCACACTGGAGAGTGGTTTCCCATTACAGATCAACTCATGTTAAGGCTTCTGCAATGCTCCAAGATGAGGCTATCAGAAATCTCTGATCTACCTTGAGCCCCTTCTCCCAACCACAGTGACTCTTCCCTGCACCCCAGCATCCTCCATTCCATAGTACTTAATCCTTGCTTACCTTGGGTGAACCTTGTGTGTCAACAGCATATCTGCTCCATCCAACACAGACTTCCAGGTCTCCAGGTTGGGTGTCTCCATCAGGGACCCCACAGGGAGGCAGGGGAAGGGCCAGGCTGCCACCATCTCACTCACAATCTTCATTTTTCTGCCCAGGAAGGCTTCCATAAACAAAGGTGGGACAAGCCCCTTGGGAAGGTACTGAAGATCAGAGATGGCCAAGGCCTCATCCCTCAGCAGCCTCTGCCTTGCCAGCTCCAGGAGTGTGGGTGGGGTTTGGAAACTCATCTTGGTGAATTGCTTCTCTGAAAAACTATCCTGCAGGAAACCTTAAGAAAGAGTATATTTTCAGGCTACTGTTCTCACTGGCAGCATGGGCAGTCTACCACAGGCCCACAATGTGCCAAATGTTCACCATCTTCCTATCATATTCTACCCTCTGCTCTTCTCCATCTCATTCTCACTGGGAGAATATCCTAAGGAGTCTAATGCTGAGTCCCATTCTTACATCAAAAAGGACATGAGTCACCTTTCAAGTCCCTCAAAAAAGAAGCAGTGGAAATTTTACATGTCAAACCTCCCATATTCTCCTTTCAATGGATTGAACCTGGCTGGGAAAGTCTAGGGGGAAACTATGAAATGGGGCTCATTGTTTAGCAAGTTACCTATTGCTGAAAACACACCTATTTCAGGTTAATTCCAAACTGTACTTACTGTCAAAACCAATGCCCCCAATAGTTCATGTGAGCCAGAAGTCAGAATTTCTTGTGCCATCCTATATGTAAGGTACCTGAATCAGATGCAGTGTCTTGGTGGAGTTGAGTTAGTTCCCAGTTCTGGCTGTGGAAGTCAGCTCCCTGAATCCCAGCAGAGCAGCCAAGGATGGCAGGCCCAGCACCCTGTGGGCTCTCCCTTCTCTGAACCTTATATACACCTTCCAACTATACCTCCCCTTTGTAACCACACCTCCCAACCACCATCTGCCATTTGATTGAATGTCTGAGGCTCCACCCACTTAATCCCATGAGAGGGTTTTTTTTTTGTGTGTGTGTAGATTGATTGAGGCTGAGTTCCATGATTCATTCAGAGTTGAGTATGTGAAAACAAAAGAAAAAGAAGACACACAAACACACACAGATACATACATACATACATACATACATACAGAGAGAGAGAGAAAGAGAGAGAGAGACAGAGAGACAGAGAGACATAGAGAGAGCAAAAACACAAAAGAGAACAAAACTAAACCTGACCAGGAAAAAAAAATAACCTAGAGTAGGGTGACAGCTAGGAAGCTATTTATGGATTTGCTGAAAAAAATTTGATCGATTGATTGATTGATTGTCTTTTTTGAGACAGGGCTTCCCTGTAGTTCCAGCTGGCCTACAACTCACTCTATAGACCAGGCTGGCCTTGAACTCAGAGANTGAGTATTTTCAACCTTAAGGTTAGTCTTGTGGATCCATGCTACAAAGAGTTTTCGAAGATTCTTCATCTGCCCCAGGTATCGTGAAAACTGTACCAAGTTAGACAGACTCCACTCTGAATATAGGTCCAACTCTTCTATGTATTCTGGCTGGACAACTTTCAGTACTTTCCAGATGCTGTTTATAGGCAATTTGAAAATCTGCACCTTTGGACAGCACAGCTGCAGGGAACTTTTTCTCTGCTCTGCACACTGCAACAAGTATGTTTGATATTCACTGAGATGGACCTTGAGGGGAAGGTCAGCCAACACCTTGAGCCGCCTGCTCAGAGCATATCTACAAAGGTCCTGCACGGTTTGTTTCTTGCTCACAATGTCAGCTGAGCAGCCAGAAACCTCCGTTCCAACCCATGTGTTCCAGAAAGTGTGGTGCACCTTCCGCAAATCAAGTACTTGAAGTTCCCGGCTCCTGTGGGTAAAACAGAAGGAAGTCTCAGAACAGGTGAGACCCAGCCCACAGTCCATTATTATTCTCCATCTCAAATGTCAGCTTTTCCTGCTCTGATCTCTGTCTTATAAATCATTTTTGTCCTTGGGGCTGGAGAGATGGCTCAGTGGTTAAGAGCACTGACTGCTCTTGAAGAGGATCAGGGTTTGAATCCCAGCACCCACATGACAGCTAAGAACCATCTTGGGCTGGGTGTGGTGGTGCACACCTTTAATCCAAGCACTTAGGAGCCAGAGGCAGGTGGATGGATCTCTGCGAGTTCAAGGCTAGACTGCTCAACATAGCAAGCTCCAGGCCAGCTGGAACTAAAGGGAGCCCCTGTCTCAAAAATACCAAAAAAATAAATTTATGTCCTTAATTGTTGAGTGTTCAACATAGGACCTCATGCATGCTAGGCAAGGGCTCATCCTGAGCTGCATCCATAGACCTCTACCTCCCTTTCCTCTTGACATCTACCTGGTCCCACTTTAGCCCCTGTGGGAGAGGCAGACAGGCTCATTCTACTGCAGCTACTCCTCCCAAATCTCTTTTCCACACTGGACTGTGGTTTCCCATTAGAGCTCAATAGGGTCAAGGCTTCTGCAATGCTTCAAGAAGATGCCACCAGAAATCTCTCATCCCCCCTTGAGCCCCATCTCCCCAACCACAGTGTCTGTTCCCTGAACCCAGCATCCTTCTTTCTATACTACTAGGTCCTTGCTTACCTCCGGTTAATCTTCTGGGTCATCAACTTATCTACTCCAGCCAACACAGCCTTCAAGGTCTCCAGGTCGGGTGTCTCCATCAGGGCCCCCACAGGGAGGCAGGGGAAGGGCCAGGCTGCCACCATCTCACTCAGGACCTTCATTTCTCTGCCCATGAAGGCTTCCATAAACAAAGGTGGGACGAGCTCTTTGGGAAGGTGCTGAAGAGCAGAGATGGCCAAGGCCTCATCCCTCAGCAGCCTCTGCCTTGCCAGCTCCAGGAGTGTGGGTGGGGCCTGGAAGCTCATCTTGGTGAATCTCCTTTCTCAAAACTAACCTGTGAAAAGATAATATTTTCAGATTACTGCTCTATCAACACTTGAGTGTCTGTCCTAAGCACACAATGAACCAACGATGCACCATGAATCACGTTCAAGTCCCTCTAAAACAGGAAGTCGAAATTTTACATGTCCAACCTCCCCACATCTCTTCTCATTGCATTGAACCTGACTGGGAAAGTCTAAAGGGAAACTATGAAATGGGGGTCATTGTTTAGCAAGTTACTTATTGCTGAAAACACACCTATTTCAGATTAATTCCAAACTGTATTTATTGTCAAAACCAATGCCCCAAATAGTTCATGTGAGCCAGAAGTCAGAATTTCTCGTGCCATCCTATATCTAAGGTACCTGAATCAGATGCAGTGTCTTGGTGGAGTTGGGTTAGTTTCCAGCTCTGGCTGTGGAAGTCAGTTCCCTGAATCCCAGCAGAGCAGCCAAGGAAGGCAGGCCCCAGCACTCTGTGGGCTCTCCCTTCTCTGAACCTTATATACACCTTTCCACCTATACCTCCCCTTTGTAACCACACCTCCCAACCACCATCTGCCATTTGATTGGATGTCTGAGGCTCCACCTACTTAATCCCATTAGAGAGGATTTTGTGAAGATTGATTCTGACTGAGTTCCTTGATTCATTCAGAGCTGAGTATGTGAAAACAAAAGAAAAAGAAGACAGAGAGAGAGAGACAGACAGACAGAGAGAGACAGAGACAGAGAACACAGAACAAAACAAAACCTGACCAAAAGAAAACAACCAAGAGTAGGGTGACAGCCAGGAAACTATTTATGAATTTACTGAAAAAGATTTAATTTATTGATTTACTTTATTTATTTATTTATTTAGTGTCTTTTTTTGAGACAGGGCCTTCTATAGCCCCAGGTGGGCTACGACTCACTCTATAGACCAGGCTGGCCTTGAACTCACAGGGATCTGTCTGCCTCTGCCTCCTGAGTGCTAGGATTAAAGGCATGTGCTAACATGCCCTGCTTAAAGACCATTCTTAGCTGGCTTGTGAGTCCTGGGAATCGAACCCGGGTCCTCCTTAAGAGCAGTTGTTGCTCTTAACTCTGAGCCATCTCTCCAGCCCCTGAAGATTTATTTATTTATTATTTATTTGTTTATTTATTTATTTATTTCATGTTTTCAATTTGGGTACCAGGATCATGCACTGTATCTGGGTTTCATTTAGAACTGCAACTCTTAGCAGTCCTCCTAACTCGGCCTTCCCCTGCAAGGATTTGTATTGCAAGTTGCCACATATGGCTGAATTCTATCCTCATACCTCTAATATTGCTCAAAGTGTGAGTCAGAAAGAGCTTTAATCTGTTCCTGATAGGAATCTGAAATGTCCTTGACACACGGCCATGTTTCAAATATTTTGCCACAGTCAGAAATCTGCTTTGCATCAAGAGCTGAGCCGGATGCTCTGTCAGTGTCCGCTGTGGCAGCTACTCAGAAGGCTGAGGTGAGATAGTGACTACAGTCCATTACCATTGTGCAGGGGGGCTGAGGGTTCAGCTGATATGGCAGAGTGCTTCCCTAGCATGCAGAAGACTTGGGATCACCACTACATGGGACAGACATGGCGGGACATGCCTGTGATCCAAGAAATGAAGATGCAGAGGCATGAGGATGAGAAGTTCAATGTTATCATCATCTACAAAGCAAGTTTAAAGCCACCCTGTTCTGTGTAAGGACCTTTATTTCAAAAAGAAATTGACAATTGTGGTGGGACAATTGCATGCTGCTCTTGGTTCTCTGGAAGTTAGACGATCTTTCAGAAAACATCAGCCCAGAACATTGGCTGGAGAAGATGAAATAAAAATTGGAGCTAAGCCAGTGTGCAACATGGGCTTATGATCACAGTGGGAATGATAGTGAAGAATTGCCACAAATTTTAGTCTAGCCTGGGCTACATAAAAAATTATTTCTCAGCTAACAAACTAAAAACAATGAGAGCTGGGGTTCAAAGCCAGGAAACAGTTTGCCCTCTTGACCGGAGGATTTAGGTTGATTCAAGTCTGGGAGCCCTGAGGTTGTGACTGTGTCCCCTGGGAGGTGGGAAAGCAAGCTACATGGAGAAGGGCTGTGTCCCTGGCACTGTGGTGGAAATCACCTGTAGTCTTCCCTTTACATGTAGGGTCCTTCCTACATGGCTCATTTTCCCAGACATAGCGAAACTAAGTCAGGTCTAAAACATCATCAGCATCAGAGGAACAGGGAAATAAAAAGAAAGTAAGATGCTGACCTTCACTTTTAGGATGCTGAGGCAGGAGGATTGTGACTTCAAGACCTGACTCATGTATTAAAATGTCCACATGCAGTCTAGGCAGTGGAGCAAGAACTTGTCCCAAATTAAAACAAAATTTTATTAAGTGTTTGTGTGTCTGTGTGAATATATGCCACATGTGTGAAGGTGCCCACTGTGATCTGAAAAAGGACTCAGATTCCCTGTGGCTGGACATACACTCCAATATGACCTCGGAACTGGAGTCTCTGTCAGTCAGGAAGATATATGAACTCTAAAACCAACTCTCCAGCCTCCAATAACAATTATTCTCACAGGTCTGAGGATGCAGCTATGTGGAAAGGACTCCTGCCCCACATACTTGGCTCCAGGTTCATTCCAGAGAACTCCAAGGACTGAATGCAAAAGGAGAGACAGCAGCAGTTCCATGAGACTATGGTTTTGTGTGTGTGTTTGTTTGTTTGGTTGGTTTGCTTTGTACTGAGGATGAAACACAAAACCTCTCCCAGGCCAGTCAAGGAATTTACCAGTGTCAGCAGGTGCACACTCTTTGTTTTAACCTCCTTTTTCTCAGGTTGGGATGAAACCCATGGCCCCGTAAATGCAAAGCATGCACCATACCACTGATCTGCATCCCTAGGAGTCCTGACGTCTTTTTACTTTTTATTCTCAGATAGCTTCTCATTCAGTTTCCAAGGCTGGCCTCCCATGTATGATCCTCCTCTCTGGGTCTGAGGAGATGGCTCAGCAGTTAGGAGCACTAACCCAGTTTTGCCTCCCAACACCCACAGGGCAGATATCAACTGTCTATAACTCAAATCCAAGGGATCTGGTTCCCTTTTCTGACGTCCTTGGAGAGAAGCAGTGCCTCGGCTCCAAGTAATGAGAGAAACTGGATGCAGTGAATACTTACTTGACCCTTAGCACCTTATATTATATAAAAGCACTGATTTTGATAAAACTTAATTTTAAAGATTTTCCAACAAATATTGCAGATGGGGTAAGAGGATCAATTCTAAAATTTAAAGTATAATTTTTTCTAAAAGTTTTTAAGGTATGATTTCTTCCTGAGAAGTTAATCTTAAATATCTTCCCTTTTATTCATGAAAAAAAAATGGGGGGATATTTTGAGACAGGGTCTCTGTTTAGTCCCGGCTGGCCTGGAACTCACTCTGTAGACCAAGCTGGCCTTGAACTCACAGAGATCCACCTGCCTCTGCCTCCCAAGTGCTGGATTAAAGGTGTGTGCCACCACACCAGGATTCATGCAGAAAAGTTTCCAAAAATACTTGATTAAGTATAGTTGTAGCCTGTACTGGAGTAATCTAGGGAAGGTCACATCAGGAGAGACATGGACTTCTAGAAACTGGAAAATAGATAAAAGTTTTAGCTACGTAAACAGGATTTATTTTTACTTATAAAAAGTCCCTTAAACATCTCAGTAAGATTTGATGCTTAAAAAGCAACGAAGGCCAGGCATGGTGGCACACACCTTTAATTCTGGGACTCCAGAGGCAGAGGCAGGTGGATCTCTGTGAGTTCAAGGCCAGCCTGGTCCACATAGTGAGCTACAGGCCAGCTGGAACTAAAAAAGGGAGACCCTGTCTCAAAAATACTAAAAAACATAAATAAATAAAAGCAATGAAATAAAATTTTTCTCAACAAGCAATAGTGAGTTCAACAGTAGCATGGATTACAGTGTGAAATCATGACTAAGTGAAACAGAAGCCTTTAACACTTTAACAACAGTCCAGCATATGACTCAGTGGTGGAATACTTCCCTAGGACATAACAGAATATGCAACATATATGTATACATATATGTGTATAAATATATATATATATATATATATGGATATGTATGTATGGTTATGATCTTACTATAATAGCCAACCTGTTGTGAGCTCACAGTGTACCTGGGGCTGATCTCAAACACCCTGAGAATCTCCTGCTTCACACTCTCAAGTAGGGATTACCAGTATCAAAATCTGTGGCTGGACTGTTTTATGTTAATTCTTTATTTAAAAGAACAGGAGTTTGCCAGGCTGTGCATGGGAGGTCAGAGGACAACCAATGGTGGTCACTTCTCTCCTTCTACTGTGTGGCTCCTGTGGATGGAGGACAGTTCCTCAGGCTTGGCAGAAGAAAATTTTTGTGCTGAGCCATTTATTTAGCCCTGTTAAGACCTAATTTTTTGTTTGTCTTTTTATTTCTCTCTCTCTCTCTCTCTCTCTCTCTCTCTCTCTCTCTCTCTCTCTCTCTCTCTCTCTCTGTCTCTCTCTCTCTTGTGTTTTTTGATTCTTTGGTTTTGTTTTGGTCTCTCTTTAGCTCCAGTTGGTCTGGCATTCACTGTGTAGACTAGGCTAGCCTTGATCTCACAAAGATCCACCTGCCTCTGCCTCCTGAGTGCTGGGATTGAAGGCTTGTGTCACCACGACTGGCTCTTGCCTGTTTTCCAGTTGGTCATACTTAGATCAGTTCCTGCTTTTCTTTGATAGTCTCCTGGATGTGGGGGCCTACACCTGTGTCTCATAGATTCTGATGCTCCTGCTTCCCACTTCCAGATGCAGAAATTACAGGTGTGTGCCGCCTCCCTCAGCTGTGCAGAAATTTCCAAGGTCCTCTGGAATCACATGTCCCCTTGCATCCACTGGCTTCTAGTCCCTGGGGATCACTGATAAGATTCCTAAAACTTCACCCAGCTCAGTGGAATGGAGTCCTGGAAGGTGCAGAGAACTAAGTACATCATTGTGCCATCCTCAAGAACAGGAATCAGGGATGGGGTGAAACCACGTTCTCATTCACTGACCCACTTCAGCAACACTCACTGAGCCTTGTTGACACACGGCTACAGTGTCCAGAGTGTAGGACAGGTAGAGGCTTCATCTCACAACCTTAGACAGAAAGATCCTGAAAATATGGCTATATGGAATTTTTAGTCTACTATCATTTATGAGGTTGCAGATTCTTAATAGTTTTCTAAAGATAATATGTTTTCTCAAGAAGAGAAAATGGAACTCTGTGTATTGAAAAGGTGCTTGAAGGACTGGAATCATAGTTCAGTTGGTGGAGTGCTTGCCTAGGTTTTTATTCCCATTAGACTTTCTCTAGGCTGTGAGCTACATGCTTTCCGTTCTTCAGTTCAGTCCTACAAATTGGGAGCAAAATTTATCATAGCCAATGATTCTTCTCTGATCATTTTCCCCTTTCATGAAGATCTTTGGAGAAAGGCTTGCTGATGCCCCCTGCTAATTATCTGTCTGTGAGAAAGTTAAACTTGTGCCAATTCTTGACCCTCAGACCCTCATATGCTGTTAAGTTTTTTATTTACTTTATTGTATTATATGAGTGTTTTGCTTACACATATGCAAGTATACTACATACATGAAATGTCCACACAGCCCAGAACAGAGTGTTGTATCCTGTGGAACTTAAGTTATGCACTGCTGTTAGACACACTCACTTGCCATGAACCAAAACCAGGTCCTCTGCAAGAGCAGGTGGTACTCTTACCCTCTGAGCCCTGTCTCCAGATGCTGAATCATAGGAATGTTTCCTCAGAGCTGGCTTAGCTCCAATTCTTGATTTCATCTTCCGTAGGTCACATGCTGAGCTGATTCTTTCTGAATTACAGATACCTTCTGGGAACCAAGCGGGATTCCCCATCCCCACCCCCTTTTTGGACACATTCTTTTTTTTTAACTTTCTTTTTTTTATTATTTTTATCTTTTTTATTTTTTTTATATTTAAGGGATTCTACAATATAATGACATAGTTGTTTGCAGATAACATTGGTGTAACTCAGTATGTCATACAATTAGGTAATTGGTGCATTTTGCAAGTATCTATGTCTAAATTTTGAACAACCCAAGTTTCCCATAGTCCAGTTGGAGAAACTTGTATTCACAGGCATGTTGATCAGTTAGGAGTCCAGATTATATTCCTGTAGTCTCACGATTTACCCCTAACTCTCTGCAGCCCTTACAATCTACCACGCCTCCTCTTCCACAATTTGTTCCCTGGGCTTTGGGAAAGGGGCACAAGTGGGTGAGAAGAAAACAGTCTAATTTCTTTGGAGTTGTCATTTTGGACTCCAGTCTGTTCAGGTTGTTTCCCTTCATGGGTTGACAGTTTTTTCAGTGATACCCTTTTTAATCATACTAACAAAGCACAAGCTATTGGATGTACAGGCATTTAAGCAGTACCAATTATTGGGTCAAGCTAAGCTGTGAGCATAGACATAGATGCTTGGATGGTATGCTAATCTGCAAACTATGGTTTCTCTATAAAGTGTGACAAGTTCTTATTGTGGCTTATAACATCTCCTAACCACTAGAGGACATAAGCTTGTGGCATCCACTGTGAGTTATTCCTCCAAGGAGAGAGCTAATAGCCAAACAGATTTGGGATATATATAGACACTTGGCTGCCACTGTTGCACAGTATCTCCAGGCTGTTGAGGTGTAGCTGATATTGACAGAGGAGTCTCACTTGTCTCAGGGAGACCAATATTTTGCTGTATTGCTTTAGTGGCCTTTGGTAACGCTCTCTGGCATTTCAGAGGCCAGTTGTACACTAGCAAGTGACGTCTCATAACATTTTTCATGCTCACACCAGGTCTTCGACAACAGGGACTTACTGCCTTTCTCCTTGCATATATCCCACTTATAGGCAAAAGGCCTTTATAATTTGAGGGGGGGGTTTGAATCCCCTAGCCAACTCTCCTAGGCAGAATAATTCATTGCTGATGTCAGAGATTTCCTGTAGTAATATATTTTGCTTAATTACACAACTTATAAACACTTTAATATTGAATTTGGCTCTAGATAGAGAAATATCCTTTCACAGTTCCTATGCCTATCAGTCAATTAATAAGTTATGCCTGTTTTATAGGAAATTACCACTGTAGCAATTGGCTCTAGTTTACAGTTAGGGAGTGGTTTCATTACCATCATGTTTTTCTTTTTCCTATAAAGGGGAGAGGTAGGAAGGTGTTCTACTTTGTCTTCCATTGCTGTGACAAAACACTCTGACCGATACCAACTTGGGGAGGAAAGGGTTTATTCATCTTATATCTCCCGGGTCACAGTTCATCACTTAGGGAGCCCAAGGCAGGAACTCAGGGCAGGAACTTGGAGGCAGGAGCTGAAGCACAAGCCATGGAGGAGTGCTGTTTACTGGCTTTCTCTCCTGGCTCATGCCCAGCCTGCATTCTTATACAGTACACAACAACCTGCCCAGAGTGGCACTACTCACTGTGAGCTGGGCCCTCCCACATTGCCCGACAATCAAGACAATACTCCACAGATGTGACCACAGGCCAATCCAATGGAGCCAGTTCCCCAACTGAGGCTCCCTCAACCCAGGTGTGTTAAGTTGACACTAAAGCTATCCAGCACAACTGACCCCTTTTCAACTTGACACACAAAACACATCACTACTAAACCACCACCTTTCCAGTTCTTATCCCCAAAGTATGATGTTAACATTAATCACAACCTAAGATAGTACAACCTTAAAAGCCCCACAGTCCTTAAAATGTCCAAACACTTTAAAGTTCACAGTCTGTTAAAAGTCTCTTAACTGTGGGCTGCTGCAAAATCCAAAACAAGTACTGTCTTATTTCAAAGGGAAGAATCAGGCACTCTCAAACAAATCCTAAGTCCAGCGAGTAGCTCAAGGCTGGACACCTGGGACTGACGATCTTCTGGGCTCCCAAGGGTTTTGGCAGCTCCCCTTCTCTGCTCTGCCTTCCACAGCACACACAGCTCATCTTGCAGACCTAGGCTGACTCCATTCCACACCTGCCGCTGTTCTTGGTGGTCGTCCCATGGTCCTGGCATCTCCTAGGGTAACCTCCTAGGGTAACCTCAATCTTGTGGAATTTCTTTTACCTCAACCTCACAATAAGATCCAAGAATATTTGTGAGCCATTGAATTATTTTGAATTGCAAACTGTTTTGTCAATTTGAAATTTCCCTTTTTTACTAACCTTCCTTCCTTCCTTCTCTTTCTTCCTTCTCTCCTCCCTTTCTTTTTGGTTCTGTGCTGTTTTCTGAAGCAGGCTGATTTCTGCAGTGCAGACTATTCAAGAATTCTCTGTGTCACCACATGGCTCTCACTATCCACACATTTGCAGCATTTTGCAGACCATAACCACCATTTTAATTAGTTAGTTGATACCTTATTTACATCAGGCTGTGTGCAAGTGGATGTCAGATGACAAATGGAGTCTGTTCTCTTCCTCCACTGTGTGGGTTCCAGGAATCAAACTCAAGTTGTCAGAATTGGCAGCAAGCACCCGTCCATGCTTTGCTCACTCACCTGCCCTTTCTTCACCATTCTGAGTGTTGGAATGAAAAGGCTGAACAGTCACTGGAGGCTTATTTTAAAATATTTTCTAGGGCCTGGAGTGATAGCTCAGCAGATAAGATTGCTGACTGTTCTTACAGGGAAACTGGTTTCAATTTCCAGCACCCACATGGCAGCTAAGAGCCATCTTTAAGATGAGCATAGTGGCACACACCTTTAATCCTAGCACTCTGGAGACAGAGGAAGTCGGACCTCTCTGAGTTCAAGGCCAGCTTGGTCTACAGAGTGGGTTCAAGGACAGCTGAGGTTATAGAGAGACCCTGTCTCAAAAAGAGAAAAAAATAAAATATTTTTTATTTTTTAGGTATTTTTAAACATTTTTTTCTTTATTTTTATTTCATGTGTATGAGTGTTATATCTGCATATGTTTAAGTGCACCCATGTCGTGCAGTGTCTGAGAACAGAAGAGGGTGTTAGATCCCCTGGAAATGGAGTTACAGGCAGTTGTTAGCTGCCATGTGGATGCTGGGATTTCAAACCAGGTCTTCTGTAAGAACAACCAGTGCTCTTAACCACTGAGCCATCTCTCCAGCCCCCCTTACATTTTTTATCTGGTTTTGGAGACAGTCTCATGTACGTCTTATGTAGAACACCATAGTTAGCCAAGGTAAAAGAAACTGGAATGTTCTGTGTGACAGCATTGGCTCCTGACATGCCTGGAGATGGCTCAGGCTGGAAGGGATGCTGTTCTCTCAAGGTCACTGGGTCACATATTGACCAGTCTTGCCAGGGACTCACAGCTGCATGTAGTCTTCAGCCTACAAAGCTCAAGGCAGCTACATAGACTCTGAAGCTTTTTTAATAATGTTTTTAATTATGTGTATGAGGCCTTATGTAAACAAGGGATCAGGCACCTGTGGAGGCCAGGCATCTGAACCTGCTGGACCTGGAGATAGAGGCCATGAAGCTTCCTGACATGGATGCTGAGAATCACACTCAGGTGTCCTGTGTGATGGAACTGACCATAACCACTAAGGCATCTCTCAAGCCCAACTCAAGCTTTTGAAAGGCTTTTGCAATCCCACCTCCCCCTTGCAAACCCTGCCTTTCAGTCCCAGGGAATGACCCATTAGAATCCTGGTCCCTACCCTGCTCAGCCTCAGGGAATCTGGAGAGCCTAGGGAACCAATGGCTTCCAGTATGCTGTTTGCAGACCCCATTCCCTTCCTTGTGTTCCTTCTTGTCTTTCCTTTGGCTTTACCCTTTCTCCTGTCTCTGCTCCTTCAGTGCTTGAGTATCCTGGACTGAACTCCCTGACATTATTAACCACATCTCTGGGGGTCTACATTGTGGGTCTACACTGTGCACTTTGGCTGGATTTTCTGCACAGGACCCCTGAACAGTCACACACGGGATGAAACAGACCTGCAGAAATGACCAAGACTAGAATAATGAGCATGCAGTGAGTTTATTTTGTGGCTGTGATTTCCTGGAACTAGAGTTACAGACTATTGTTAGCTGCCATGTGAATGCTGGGAATACAATGCTGGTCTTCTGCAAGATGTTCTTAACCATTGAGCAATCTCTCCAGCCCCAGGAACATTTTTTAAATGAAAGAAAGCATCTTTATGACATAAGGCAAGTGTTCTAGACCTGAGCTACTCTCAAATTGTTGTTGACTTGGGTTTTTCATTTTATTTCTCCTTTTTACTTTTTTTTGTCTTTTTGAGACAAGGTCTCTCTTTTTTTAGTCGCAGCTGACTGAGAGAGAGAGAGAGAGAGAGAGAGAGAGAGAGAAAGAGAGAAAGAGAGAGAGAGAAAGATAGAGAGAGAGAGCAGTGAAGATATTCAGTACGTTCCCAATAGTCTCACAGGCAGTGAAGTAATGTACATCTTGGGGCTAGAGAGATGGCCTAGCGATTAAGAGCACTGAACACTCTTACAGAGGACCCGGGTTCAATCCCCAGTACCCACATGGTAGCCAAGAACTGTCTGAAACTCCAATTCCAGGAGAACTCCAGTTCCAGAGGAATCTGAGACGCTCTTCTGACCTCCGCGGGATTGCGCGACACGGGTGCACAAACTTGCATGCAGACAGTACATTCATACACAAACAGAAATAAATAAAATTAAAAAGAAAGAAATTTAAAAAAAGAAATGTACATCTTTGGACAGCACATCTGTAGGAAACTTTTTCTCTGCTCTGCCCACTGCAACAAGTATGTTTGATATGAACTGAGTCGGACCCTGAAGGAAAGGTCAGCTGGCACCTTGAGCCACCTGTGCAGAGCATATCTAAGAAGGTCCCCTTGATTTTCTTCTCATACACAACCCCTGCTGAGTAGCCAGCATCCATTCTAGCCCACGTGTTCCAGAATGTGTGCTGCACATGCCACAAATCAAGTACTTGAAGCTTCCGGTTCCTATGGGTAAAACAGAAGGAAGACTCAGAATAAGATGAGACCCAGCACACAGTCCATTGTTATTCTTCATCTCAAATGCCAGCTTGTCCCTGTTCTTCTCTTTGTCTTATAAATCTTTATGTCCTTCAGTGTTGAGTATTCAACACAGGACCTCATACATGCTGGGCAAGGGCTCATCCTGAGCTACATCCACCTCTGCCTCCCTTCCCTCTTGACATCTACCTGGTCCCACTTTAGCCCCTGGGGAGAGGCACAGACAGAAACATCTCCTGGACTCTGTCCTCCACACTGGACTGTGGTTTCTCAATGCAGCTCACGCTCCAAGATGAGGCCACCAGAAATCTCTCATCCACCCTTGAGCCCCTTCTCCACAAAGAGTGTCTCTTCCCTAAACCCAGCATCCTCCATTCTATACTACTAGGTCCTTGCTTACCTCTAGTGAACCTTGTGTGTCATCAGCTTATCTACTCCATCCAACACAGCCTTCTAGGTCTCCAGGTCAGGTGTCTTCATCAGGGTCCCCACAGGGAGGAAGGGGAAGGGCCAGGCTGCCACCATCTTTCTCAGGACCTTTATTTGTTTGCCAGTGAATGTTTCCATGAACAAAGGTGGGACGAGCTCCTTGGGAAGCTGCTGAAGAGCAGAGATGCCCTTGAGACTGAGGACTTCAGCAGCCTCCGCCTTGCCAGCTCCAGGAGTGTGGGTGGGGCCTGGAAGCTCATGGTAAATCTCCTGTCGCAAAACTATCATGTGGAAAGTATATGTTTTCGGGTTACTGCTCTGTCAATACTGGGAGTCTGTCATAGGCCCACAATGAGCCAAATGTGCACCATTCTATATCCTGTTCCACCCTTGCTTCCTCTCCATCCCGTTCCCACTGGTAAGGGTTCCCCAGGGGTCTAAAGCTGAGTGACATTGTTTATAGCAAAGAGCTTGAATCATCTTTCAAGTCCTAAAAAAAAGGCAGTGGAAAATTTTTTAAGCAAACATTATGTCATTTATATAAAATTCAAAAATGTATAAAATTAACAATTCATTTAGGCAAACACATGTTGTAAACCTACAACAAGCAAGGGAACAAACACAAAACTCAGAAAAACAATTCCTCGAAAGGAAACATGTAAATTACTGGAAAGGGAATGTGTAGAACTTCTAAAATAAGTCATATTCTATTTCTTAAATTGGCTGATAGGTACACAGATAGTTCTATTTAGTCTTGTTTATGTATTATATACATGTTTATGTATTTCTGTAATATGAAATACTTCATTTAAAAAAGACTGAAAATATGAAATATGTTAAATGATTGCTGCCATGTCTGTTTAACAATAAAATTAGTACAAAAATGTATACAAAGAAAATGCTCAATTATCTTTCAGTGCCCTACATTATCAATATTAATACAAAGGCTATAATTTTAACATAAAAAGAAAACAAAATAACAGGCAGAATCTACATCCTTTGGCCTAAAATCTGAGCATCTCTCCTGCTACTTTAAGTCAGATAAGAGTAAACGTGTAACCGTTCATTTCTGATTCTTCCTACTTATCTATACTTCGACCTTTTTTTGTCTTTGGATGTCCTTGGACTTCTGCTTCGGTCTCTGTTTTTGTTCCCTTCTCTTTTGTGCAGATCTGTTCGGTCTTTGGACTTGTGGCTGTTGCTGTGGCGGCCTTCCCTTTCTCGAGATCCACTGTGACTGTGGTTCTGATGTCGGTCTCTCTTTGTACTCTTTTGTTTCTCCCAAAAGCTTTCCTCTTCTTCATAATGGCCAAAACCCATTTCTCTGTAGATATCTTGGTTAGTATTTTTGATTGGTATGGAATCTTCATCTTCTTTTTCTTCAAAGCAGTGATGGGTTTTCTTCTTGTGTTTTTTACTTGTGTGTGAGTGACTTGATTTTGAGTCTTCTGCCTGCTCATCCAGTATAAGATTATATTTTGCATCCTGTTTGGGCTTGACTTTATCTTTCAGAACTAAATTGGATGGTTTATCTCATTCTTGTTCATACTCCTTTAAATCATTCTTGGTATACTGTCCACATTTTCCTTTCCATTTAACCTTTGCAACAGACTGGCTAAAATCCACATGTATTCTCCTGTCATCTATAAGTACATTGTCCATTTTGAAGAATGCTTTCTCACAGTCTTCTTCCTATTCAAATTCGATAAATGCATAACAGAGGGAGAGGATTCTTTTGTTTTCAAATCCCGAATAACTTCACAACTTCTTATTGGCCTAAATCTTGAGAATATTATCTCCAGATCCTCATCTGTGGTGACTGGATTCAATTTACATACAAACGGCACATTTTCTGGAGGCTTAATATCTGCATCAGGTAGGTCTCCCACAATCTCCAAAAGAATAGCTTGTCATCTATAAGTACATTGTCCATTTTGAAGAATGCTTTCTCACAGTCTTCTTCCTTTTCAAATTCGATAAATGCATAACAGAGGGATTCTTTTGTTTTCAAATCCCGAATAACTTCACAACTACTTATTGGCCTAAATCTTGAGAATATTATCTCCAGATCCTCATCTGTGTTGACTGGATTCAATTTACATACAAAGAGCACATTTTCTGGAGGCTTAATATCTGCATCAGGTAGGTCTCCCACCATCTCCAAAAGAATAGCTTGAGTTTTAGCCTCTTTTTCTGCCTTTATTTCTTCTACTTCTTCAGCTGATCTTCCTTTGAAGTCATCAATTTCTTCATCTGCTCCAATTCGAACATTATCTAATTGTTCCCTTGTGGGTTCTGGTGATTGATCTGGAATTAATAAATCAGGAGGGTCATCAAATGGATCATCTAAAATCATTGTATGATTTATCCTGATATCTTGATATGGTACAAAATCCTTGTCAACAAAGGTCTCATTAATTTTCTTTACTGTATCCATGCCTTCTGTTACCTCACCAAATACTGTATGAACACGGTTAAGGTACTCTAGATATTCTCCTGTAGTAATAAGAAACTGAGATCCATGTTGATCACTGCCATTGTTCACCAGGGACACAGTGCCTTTCTTCTTGTGCTTAATTCTTGGCATTTTTTCTGCCTCAAAAAAGCTTGCTTGATCACCATACAGTTTTCCAAATACAGATTCTCCTCCATGGCCAGTCCCTGTTGGATCACCTGTCTGTATGATAAAATCCCTCTGTACATTGTGAATAAGGCAATAATTATAATATTTTATTTTGCACAACTTCAGGAAATTCAAGCAAGCGCGCGGCTGCTCCTTGGTGTACAAGTCTATTACAATGTCGCTGAGAGTGGTCTCCAGAAGAACCGCCATGGTGCCCGCTCCTCCTAAGAAACCAGCCAGGCACTGACTGGCAGTGGAAGTTTTACATGTCCAACCTCCCCATATTCTCCTTTCGCTGGATTGACCCTGCCTGGGAAAGTCTAAAAGGAAACCATGAAATGGGGTCACTGGTTAGCAAGTTATTTATTACTGAAAACAAAGGTATTTGAAATTAATTTTACACTGTAGTTTCAGTCAAAACCAATGCCATCAATAGGACATGTGAGACAGAAATCAAATGTGTAGTGCCAGCCTATGTGTAATCTACCTGAACCAGTTGAAGTATCTCGGTGGAGCTGAGTCAGTTCCCAGTTCTGGCTGTGGAAGTCAGCTCCCAGGATCCCAGCAGAGCCAGCCAAGGACTGCAGGCTCCAAGACTCTAGTTTCTGGCTTCTCTGAACCTTATACACACCTTTCCACCCATACCTCCCCCTTGGCAATCCCACCTCCAAACCACAATCTGCCATTTGATTGGATGTCTGAGGCTCCACCCAGTTGATCCCCTTTGGAAGTTTTTATTTATGTAGATTGATTGAGTCTGAATTCCAGGATTGATTGAGTCAGAGCTGAGTATGTGAAAACAAAAGAAAATGAACACATATACACACACAGATACATACTGAGTGAGAGAGAGAGAGAGAGACAGAGAGACAGAGAGACAGAGAGAGACAGAGAGAGACAGAGAGAGACAGAGAGAGAAAGAGAAAGAGAAAGAGAAAGAGAAAGAGAAAGAGAAAGAGAAAACAAAACAACAAAACAAAGCCTGACCAAAAGAAAACAACATAGAGTAGGGTGACAGCCAGGGGCCAATATATGCATTTACTGAATAAGATTTTATGTATTTATTTTTATTTTTTATGTACTTTATTTTCTTTCTTTCTTTTTATTTATTTATTTATTTATTTATTTTTGGTCTTTTGGAGACAGGTCTCCGTATAAGCCCCAGCTGGCCTGTAACTCACTCCATATAGCATGTTGGTTTTGAACTCACAGAGATCCACCTTCCTCTGCCTCACAAGTGCTGGGATTAATGGTGTGTGCCACCACAGTCCACACTGTGTTTTAAAACTTTTGGTGCCAGGATCATGCAGGGTAAGTTAATTCAGAACTGAAACTCATCAATCCCTCTGCCTTCCCCTGCAAGGATTTCCTTTTAAATCATTTCATGTGACTAAATTCTTTTTTTTTTTCTCTGTCTCTTTGTGAGACAGGGTCTCCATATAGCTCCAGCTGACCTGGAACTAACTATGTAGACCAGGCTGGCCTTGAACTCACAGAGATCTGCATCCCTCTGCCTCCCTTAAGGTCCAGGATTAAAGGTGTGGGCCACCACACCTGGCTTAAAGCACTGCTTAAAGGCAGTTCTTAGCTGCCATGTGGGTGCTGAGATTCAAACCTGGGTCCTCTGAAAGAGCAGTCGGGGAGATGGGGGATTTCCCAAGACCACATGAGGCACAGGCAATCACTCCCACCCAACAACTGGGCTTTCCGAAGGAGTGTCCAAGTGGATTCTTTGGAGAACCTTCAGAACAGAAAGAGAAGAGTGAGTTAGACTTCCAATAGAAAGCCTAAAACTTAGACAAGTCATCACTCCATAAGCAAGGAGAAAAGAAGAAAAACAAATCAATCAAACAAGCAATGAAGGCATCTGAAGGAGTCAAGCAAAGCAAGCCTTCAAAACAATGAAGAGGCATTTGGGATTCACATTGAAATACAGGCAAAGAGAATCCCATATGCCAGAGACATGAAGAAGAGACAACATGGGAAATGGGCAGGATAATTCCATACCAAGCTCTACTAACCCTGTGGAAGACTCCTTCAGTGGGATGGCCCAGGACACAGATATTAGAAGTAAAATTGTGGACATACTCAAAGAAATAAAAAACTATAAAGAACAAGTCAGAGAACTTAGGAGAGAGAATGAAAAACTCAAGAAGGACCTAGAGAGAGAGAATGACAAACTCCAGAAGAAAGTGGAAACACTGAAAAGATCCCATGTTGAAAAAGAAGGATACCCACATGCAATTAGATATATAGGTATTTAAAAAGTACTAATTGTTATGGTAGGTTACTTTGGTATAGACACAGATGTTTGGATGGTATATTAATCCATGAATTACATTTTCTTCTGTTAAGTATGACAGGGTCTTTGTGTGGCTTATAACATCTCCTAACCATTAGAGGATGTAAGCTTGTGGCATCAGCCGTGGGTTATTCCTCCAAGGAGAGAGCTAATAGCCAATTAGATTTGGGATATACAGACATATGGCTGCCACTGCTGCACAGTATTTCCAGGCAGATGAGGTGTAGCTGGTGCTGACGGAGGAGTCTTGCTTGACTCAAGGAGACCTATATTTGCTTTATTGGTTTAGTGGCCTTTGGTAACACTCTCTGGCATTCCAGAGACCAACACTGTATACTTGACAAGTGGCGTCTCTCAATGCATCTTTCCCATGTTTAATGCATGTCTTCACAGTCAGGGCCTTATCGCCTCTGTTCTTTGCTGCAAATATCCCAGTTTGGAGTCAAGGAGCCTTTACTTTTTGGGGGCTTGGATTCCCTGGCCAACCTACCTATATATCTAATTGCGTGTGCTTACATTAGTAGGATCGAAAGCTACATATATACGTATGAAATACCTATAGATCTAATTGCATGTGCTTATAGTAGGATTGCAAAAGGTTATCCTGGACAAGCTTGTCAGCCCATGAAAGAAAACGCCAGAATTGACTAGAGACCAAGACAACAGCCTCCAGAGAAGTAGAACTGTTTTTGCTTCTCATCCACCTGTGGCCCCTTTCCTTTTTTTTTAATTTTATTTTATTTCTGTATGTGTATAATGTACTGTCTGCATGCAAGTGTTGTACACCCGTGTCGTGCAATTGCTGCAGAGGTCAGAAGATGGTGTCAGAATTCCCTGGAACTGGAGTTGTCTCCTTGAATTGGAGTTTCAGATGGTTTTGGCCGCCATGTGGGTGCTGGGGATCGAACCCGGGTCCTGGCAAAAGCAGTTGGGTGTCTTAACCGCTAGGCCATCCTCTCCAGCCCCCCTGTGCCCCTTTTCTAAGCCTAGGGAACAATCTGCGGAAGAGGGGGCACGACACGGGTGCACAAACCTGCATGCAGACAGTACATTGATATACATACCGAAATAAATAAAATATTAAAAAAAATAAAAAGAATGTAAGGGCTGCGATTGGGGTGAATGGTGAAACTACAACAATATAGAGTGGACACTCATTTGATCAACTTGATTGAACATACAAGCCCCCCCTGCTGGATGGTTTGACTCATGAGCTGTTTGGGTTTGGGCACAACTCTGTTGCAAATAGGTTTTACATGAAGGATGCTATACCCACAGATTATCACTTATTGTTAAAAAAATGAAACAAAACAAAACAAAAAAAAACAGAGAAAGATGCAGAAAAGTTACAGCAAGAATGCATGATTGAGATGGGTGGGGGGTGGGGGTGGGGGGAAGGCCAAGGGGATATTGCCTGAACTGAATTGAAAATGATGTATGAAATACACAAACATCAATTAAAAAAAAAAAAAGGGATACCACCAGCAAAGCAAAGAGGCCTATAGGAAGAGATTGAAAGCTTCCAAAAGTAAGTGGAAATGTCTAAGGTAATCAAAAACAGCGAAATTAAAAAGAAATCAAAACACTCATCCAATCAAGAGGAAAGAATGGAAAACGCCCAGAAGCAGAAGGAGAGGAGAACAAGAACGAACAAAGAATATACAGACCTGGAAGACAACAAAGAACAAGTAAAAAGCTCCAAGTAAAGATTATGAAAATTTAAAAATGCACAAAAAGATGAACAACGAGGAACTGTGGAACCTATGAAAAGATCAATCCAAATCTTCGGCATATAGGAATAGAGGAAGGAGACGAATCCAACGAGAATGATATTGATTCAGAAATTCAACGAGAATAATAATGACAATTTCCCAAGACTAAAAAAAGACAAACAAATAACCAATACGAGAACACATAGAACTCCAAAACAGGACAAGATCAGAAAAAGAAATCTTCACACCACAATATCATAGTTTAAAACGCTAGATGCCACAACCAAAGACAAAATCTTTGAAAGCCACAAGGAGAAAAGCACACAAGTTACATACAAGGGGAAAACCTATCAGATTAAACTGACTTACAAATGCAAACTATGCAAGCAAGAAGAATGTGGACAAAAGCAAGTCCCATGTTATAAAGAATAAGCAGCAAACCAGGCAAAAAAAAAAAAAAAAGATTATAGTTAAAGGAGAGGAGAAAATCTCCAATGACATAAACAACACTGAAGATACGACTGTCCAGCAAAACCAAAGCTTTCAGAAGAATATTGAAGCAATTCAAAGGACAGCGAGAGAGGAGCAACTATACCCAGGCACTGAAAAGAGGAAAATTAAATAAAAGCAATAATTGCAGAAGTAAAACCTAAACAAAAAACGCAAATGAGCGTTTAATAATAAGGGTGAAAGGAAAAACACAGCATCTCATCAATTATCAACTCTTACATATTAATGGACTAAACTACCCAATCAAAAGACATAGAAGGGAGATTGGATTAAGAAAAAGAACCCATTGATATGCTATCTACAAGAACACGCATCTTACCTTCAAGGACAGGCACCACCTTAAAGTGAACGGATGAAACCAAATAAATCTTTCCCAAGCAAAGGTTACCAAAAAGAAAAGCAGATGTGTGCTATATGTCGTATCAGGACAAAGAATAGATCAAAGTAAAAGAAATCAGAAAGGACAGAGAAGGCCATTACATTTTTATCAAAGGAAACAAATTCACCGTGAATATTTCACAGATTATAATATAACATGCACCAAAACCAGTGCACCAAAATTATACAAAGACCAATTCTTCCAGGATCACAAGGCACAGATTAACCCCAGTACACTTCATAGTAAGGACTTCACTACCCCCACTGAACCCTTTGGCAAGGTCAACCGGACAAAGAAAAAAAGCAAGAGACAGCTGAACTGAAGATACAATACACCAAAATGGAACCTCATAGAATCTACCAAATATTCCACCCTTAATACCCAAATAAACACTGTTCTTTTTTTTTCACATAAATTTATTTATTATTTTTTAAACAAATCTAGGCACCGTGTTCCCACCCAATTCCCCCAATCTGTCAGAGCTCATGGATTCTGCCAAAACATGCTTCTTTACTTTAGTCTACTCAAATCTTCCATGAGGAAGTTGATTTGATTTTGAGCAGAAGTAGCTCACTGTTTCAGTCAGTTCTTTGATGCAGTCTTTTCTGTGTTGTTGTGTTGTTGTTGTTGTTGTGTTGTTCCAATATCGCATTATGCCCAACTGCTTTGGACAAAAGCTCAGAGGTCCCTACAAAAGAAATAGTTACAATGCGGTCATTGGCCTAGCATCCACAGATGTGGATACCATTCGTCGTTTTTTTTCTTGGAGTCCCCGTGCTTACTCACTCAGCATGATGTCCTCTAGCTCCAGCCATTTTTCCTGCAAAGCTCGTGATGTCATCTTTCTTTACTGCTGCATATAGAAAACTCCATTGTGTAGATGTACCACATTTTCTCTATCCACTCGTCAGTTGAGGGCATTAGGTTGGTTCCAGCTCCTTGCTATTGTGAAGAGAGCGAATAAACATTGGCCGTGCATGTATCTCTGGTGGTGGAGTGAGTCTTAGGGTACATGCCCAGGAGGGTGGCTGGGTTGGTGGCAAGGTCTTCCAAAGTCTTCTAAGGGTCTTTCCACACTGCTGTTCCATAGTGGCTATTGATGTTACATTCCCACCAGCAGTGATGAGTGTTCCCCTTTCCCCACAAACCCTCCAGCACTTTGGTATCACTTGTTTTCTTGATCCTAGCCAGTCTTATTGGAGTAAGATGTACTTAAAGTGTTTTGATTTGCTTTCTTAATTATTAGATGATGTTGAACACTTTCTTAAGGTGTTCTCAGACATCCTAATTCCTCACTTGTGAAGTCTCTGTTCAGTTCTTTGCTCCATCTATTGAGTGGGTCAGTTTGTTTTCTTTTTTTTTCTTTGTTTTTTGAGTAGTTATTATATTCTGTGAAACACATGCTTTGTCAGATGTATCGCAGTGAAGGTTTCCTCTCACTCTGTGGGATTTCTCTTCACTTCTTTGATTGTTTTTTTGATGTAACAGAAAGCTTTTGAATTTAATGAGGTCCCATTGTCAAATATAGGATCAGTAGAACCTTAATCATTACTGGGTGTGGATTTCTACGCATGGTCATTTAGGAAGTCTTTTCCTACACCTATGCTTGTAGTCTGCTGCCAACTTTTTCTTTTATCACCTTCAGAGTCTGGGGTTTCACGTTGGGTCTTTTAATCCATCTGGAGTTACTTTTGTTAAACAGGGCAAGCAGGTTAGGGGTTTAATTTCATTCTTCTACAAGTGGTGATCCAGTTTTCCAACAGCACTTGCTGAAGATGCTGTCTTTTCTCCCATTGTGGCTTCTTGCCCCCCTGTCAAAATATAGAGTTGGCTGAACATTGTTTTGCTCCAGATTTGGATCTTCGGTTTTTGTCCCTTGGTCAATCGTAGTCTGTTTTGTGCCAGTACCAGGCTGTTTTTATGACTATAGCCCTGTAGTGTATAGTGTGGAATGTATGGTATAGGAGATCCCCCTGTGTAGCTCTTTTCACTCGGGTTGTTTTGGCTATTGGGGTCTTTTGTTTTTCCAAACTAAGAAGTTTAAGAATGTTTTTTTCCGAAGCCTGTGAAGAACTCTTGGGATTTGAATTGGGATTGCGTTTTAAATCTATTCAAGAGTTTGTAAAATGGACAATTTTACACATTTGTTAATTTTCCAATCCATGCAGCCATGGAAGTTTTCCATTTCTCTGGGTGTCTTCTTCAGTTGTTCTTTTTAACGGTTTAAAATTTTTTGTTTGTAGAGGTCTGTGTCTTTGATTCGGTTTGTTCCTAGGTATATTTATTGTTTTTTTGGGTCTTTTGTGATGGGAGTCTCTTTTTGAATTCTTACTCCAGTTGCTTGTTGTTGGGTGTACAAAAAGCACTATAGTTTTTAGGTTGATTTGTATCCGCCTCTTTGACTGAAGACTGTTAGACACTTTCTAGGAGTTTATCTGGTGGAGTTTTTAGCGTCCCTAAGTAGCTAATACACTTTCTACTCAAGCACTCCAACAGAAACAGTCTCCAAAGTGACCACATACTCATGGGACACAGAAAAACTTCCACCAAACTTACAAAAATTGAAATTAATTTCCCATGCATTCTATCAACCACAATTGCAATAAAGCTCCATAATCAACACCAGGATAAGCCCTATATTTCTACAAGAACACATGAGACTAACAACACACTCACTGAATAATGTAATGGGTCAAGGAAGAGATATTAAAGAAGAGAAAATAAAAAGTATTCCTGGAGCTNCCCCTGAGAGAGATGACAAGGCCTTACTGTGGCATAAGATAGCTGTCCAGCCTCCAATAACAATTATTCTCACAGGTCTGGGGATGCAGCTCTGTGGAAAGGACTCATGCAGCACGTACCTGGCTCTAGGTTCATTCCAGAGAATTCCAAGGAGAAAAATGAATGCAAAAGGAGAGACAGCAACAGTTCAGGAGACCACAGCTTTGTGTGTTTGTTTGCTTGTTTTGTACTGAGGATGAAACCCAGAACCTCTCTCAGGCCAGGCAAGGAATGTACCCAAGTTGGCAGCTGTACCCTCTTGTATGTTTTAACATCTGTTTTCTCATATTGGGGTGAAACCCTCAGCCCCATAAATGGAAAGCAAGCACCATAGCACTGGTCTGTGTCCCCAGGCCTCCTGGTGTCTTCTCACTTTATTCTGAGAGAGCCTTTCATTCAGTTTCCAGGCTGGACTCCCAGGTATGATCCTCCTCTCTGGGTCTGAGAACATGGTTCAGCAGTTAGGAGCACTCACCCAGTTTTGCCTCCCAACACCCACAGGGCTGCTATCAACTGTCTATAACTCAAATCCAAGGGATCTGGTTCCCTTTTCTGACCTCCGTGGACAGAAGCAGAGCTTCAGCTCTAAGTAATTGGAGAAACTGGATGCAGTGAATACTTGGTCCTTAGCAATTTAGTTTACATAAAGCCATGGATTTTGATAATACTTGTTTTTTTTTTTTTGAAACAGGGTTTCCCTATACCCTCAGCTGGCTTGGAACTCACTCTGTAGATCAGGCTGGCCTTGAGCTCACAGAGATCCACTTGCCTTTGCTTCCCAAGTGCTGGGATTAAAGGTGTGGGCAACCATACCTGGCTTAAAGACAGTTCTTAGCCACCACGTGGGTGTTGGGAATCAAACGGGGTCCTCTGCAAGAGTAGTCAGTGATCTTAACTGCTGAGTCATATCTATAGCCAAATAACACTTATTTTAAAAGCTTATCAACTTTTTTTTTGTATTTTTGAAACAAGGTCACCCTTTAATCCCAGCTGGGACTGGAGCTCACTCTGTAGACCAAGCTGGCCTTGAACTCACAGAGATCTGCTTGCCTCTGCCTGCCAAGTGCTGGTATTAAAGGCGTGTGCCATCATGCCCGGCTGATAATACTTATTTTCATTTTTTTATTTTTTTCCCAGAAAGTTTTAAAATACTTATTTTTAAAGATTTTTCAGCAGATGTTGAGGACAGGGTAAGAGGAACAATTCTAAAATTAAAATTATAAGTTGTTTTTAAAAGTTTTAAATTATAATTTCCTCCTGAGCAGTTAATCCTAACTATCTTCCCTTTTGTTTATGCACAAAGTTTTTGAATGATATTCAATTTAGTATAGTTATGGCCTGTACTGGAGTAATTTAGGGAGAGTCATAAGAGATGTGAACTTCCAGAAATTGGAAAAATCAATAAAAGTTTTAAATATATAAGGAGCATGGATTTTTTTCTTTTTTGACGTGTAAAAAGTCCTTAAAACATCTTGGTCAGATTTTTGTGTTTAACGAACAATGAAATAATATTTTTCTCATGCCCCTCAAGCAATAGTGAGTTCCAGAGTAGCATGGAAATCCTGTCTTAATAAAATAGAAGACTTTAACAATTTCATGATCCAGAATATAGCTCAGTGGTGGAACACTTCCCTAGCACATAACAAAATATGCAACATATATGTGTATGTGTATGTATATGTATGTATGCTTATGATCATATTATAATAGCTAAGCTGTTCTGAGCTCACAATATACCCAAGGCTGATCTCAAATGCCTAGAGAATCTCCTGCTTCAGACTCTAAAGTAGTTATCACCAGGACACAAAACTGTGCCTGGCCTCTTTTATATGAATACTTTATTTGCTTGTAGAGGAGATTCCCAGGCTGTACATGGGGAGGTCAGAGGACCACCAATGTTGGTCACTTCTCTCATTCTACTTTGTGGTTCCTGTGGATGTAGCCCCTTGTGTCAGGCTTGGCAGAAGAAAATTTACCTGCTGAGCAATTTCTTTAGCCCTAACAGGCCTATTTTTTCTTTTCTTTTGGTTGTTTTTCTTTTTCTGTGTGTTTTGACTGTTTGGTTTTATTTTTGTCTCTCTTTAGCCCCAGGTGGTCTGGCATTTACTGTGTAGACCAGGCTAGCCTGGATCTCACAAAGATCCACCTGCCTCTGATCCACCCTCCTCTGCCTCCCTAGTGCTGGGATTGAAGGCTTGGCTCTGGCCTATTTTTCAGATGGCCAAACTTGGATCAGTTCCTGTTTTTCTTTGACAGTCTCCTGGATGTGGGGGCCCACACCTGTGTCTCATAGATTCTGATGCTCCTGCTTCCACCTTCCAGGTGCAGAAATTACAGGTGTGTGCCACCACCCTCACCTGTGCAGAAATTCCTGAGAACCTCTGGAATCATGTGTCCTCTATCATCCACTGACTTCTAGCCCCAGGGGATCACTGATGAGATTCCTACAGAAGCCGAAAGAGTCCTGAAAGGTGCAGGGAACTAGCTACATCAGTGTGCCATCCTCAAGAACAGGAATCACGGATGGGTTGAATCCAGGGTCTCATTCACTGATGCACTTCATGAACAATGACTGAACCTTGCTGATACATGGCTATAGTGTCCAGAGTGTACGACAGGTAGAGGCTTCATCTCACAGTCTTAGACCTGAAAATATGGCTGTCAGATTTTAGTCTACTACCATTCAAAGTCTATCTTTCTGAAGATACTGTATTTTCTCAAGAAAAGAAAATGGAACTCTGTATTGAAAAATTGCTTGAAGGACTGGAATCATAGTTCAGTTGGTGGAGTGCTTGCCTAGACTTTCTCTAAGCTGTGACTACATGCTTTCCGTTCTTCAGTTCATTCCTACAAATTGGAAGCTAAATTTATCATAGCCAATGATTCTCCTCTCATTTCCTCTTTCATTAACATTGTTGGAGAAAGCCTTGCTGATGCCCCTGCTATTTTTCTATGTATGTGAGAGAGGAATTTGAACTTGTGACAATCCTTCTCCCTCAGATCCTTGTATGCTTTTTGTTTTAATTCAATCGATTTTATTGTATGAGTGTTTTGCTTCCATGTATGTAAGGGTAATACATGCATGAAATGGCCAGACAACCCAGAAGAGACTGTTAGATCCCATGGAACTGAAGTTATGGACTGTTGTTAGACACACTGCAGTTGCCAGGAACTGAACCCAAGACCTCTGCAAGAGCAGGTCGTGCTCTTAACCTGTGAGCACTGCTCCAGATGCTGAATCATAGGAATGCTTACTCAGAGCTGGCTCAGCTCCCATTCTTGATTTCATCTCTTGTAGGTCGTATGCTGAGCTGATTCTTTCTAAACTGCATCTACCTTCTGGGGAACCAAGACAATTCCCCGTCCCCTTTTTGGCACATTCTTATTCTATAGTCAAATCAGGATAGAGTTCACTGTTACTCAGACTGCTTAATCCTCAAAATGATTGTCTGTCTCAGATTCCTATATCATTAGATTAGTCATGAACCTCCCACCCCCCAAAATACTTTTTTGCCAAATTCTTGGCAACATAAATTTGCCTGATGATGATGATAGCTTTGACTTCTTTTATTATTTATTTATATATTTATTTGTTTATTTATTTACTTACTTATTTTGAGGCAGGGTCTCCCTATAGCCCCAGCTGGCCTTGAACTCACTCTGTAGACCAGGCTAGCCTTGAACTCACAGAGATCGTCCTGCCTCTGTCTCCCAAGTGTTCGGATTAAAGGTGTGCACCACCACACCTGGCTTAAAGACAGTTCTTAGTCACCATGTGGGTGCTGGGAATCGAAACTGGGTCCTCTGCAAGAGCAGTTGGTGCTCTTAACTGCTGAGCCATCTCTCCAGTACCTCACTTTTTAAAAATTTTATGTGTATGAGTGTATTGCCCTCATGTAAATACATGCACCCATGTCATGCAATG